>VXBZ01002756.1:1021-24982 GCA_013399135.1 Heliornis fulica
TGAGCTGGGACGGCCTCAGTGTGAGCTCTGGGGGCAGGTTTGGGACATAAAACTATTGGAGAGTGTCCGGAGGAGGCAGCGAGGTTGGGGAAGGGTCTGGGGGGGAAGTCTGGCGAGGAGAGGCTGAAGGCCCTGGGGCTGTTCACCTGGAGAAGAGGAGGCTGAGGGGAGACCTCATGGTGGTTGGGGGTTCCTGACGAGGGGCAGCGAAGGGGCAACTCTGGTCTCCTCTCTGTGGGGACCAGGGATAGAACCTGAGAGAACGGCATGAATCTGCGCCAGGGGAGGTTTAGGCTGGGTGTCAGGAAGAGGCTCTGTACTGAGAGGGGGTCAGGCACTGGGACAGGCTCCCCAAGGGAAGTGGTCCCAGCACCCAAATGGACAGAGGTCAAGAAGCATCTGGACAATGTGCCCTGGTCCCACACTCTGACTTGCCTGGTCCTGTGTGGAGCCAGGAGTTGGACTTGATGGTCCTATGGGTCCCTTCCAACTCAGGAGATTCGATGATCCAATGAAATGCATGCTTCTAGACGCTTTTTTAAAAGCCATTGTTACACTTGTGTTTGGCATATTTTTGGTTTAATTCTGCTGTTTAATGATCTGATGATGCAACATCAATAAAAAGATCCTCTTTCAGAGGCTTCCGGTAGTAGTGAACACCTCTAAAGTGTGTCAGGCGTAGGTTGCAATTACAGTAGGCTGTTCTGAAAACAAAATTGATTTTTGTAATGCTGGATCTTCATTATTGAAGTTCACTGCCTGTCTCTGGGGTTGCTTTAGATGTAGTTTCATGGCAAGGGCAACTTTTGTTTTTGTTCATGCAGGGATCCAAGCTGGAAATACCTCTGTGGCTTGCTAAAGGTCTGCATGACAGCAAAAGGAGAATCATTTTTGTGGAACTGCCAAAGATTTACAAGGAAGCCTGGAGGACAGTGTTCAGCGCTGATGCGAACGTGGTCGATCTGCATAAGATGGGGCCATACTACTATGGATTTGGCTCCCAGCTCCTGAATTTTGACAACCCAGAGAACCCTGAGATAGCTCAGACTATCCTGCAGGCAAGTATCTGAGCTGCAGCTGGAAACGTGGGTTTACGTTTTTCCATCTTCCTCTTGTTCGCAGCTGTTCAGCAGTCTTCCAGAGGAATATCCTGGTTCAATCCAGATGACTTTGGGATTGGATATGGATTTCTAGCTCAAGCTGTAGGGTGACCCTGTTGACATCTGCACAGTGTGGTGAGGGAAGCCTCAAGCCGGCTTCCAGGAGTGTAATTTTAGCCCGAGTTTCCACACTGTGAATATGACATTACATAAAGTCCTGTGAAACAGGGCAAGAGGAAACAGACAGTTATTTAACAATGCTCATGCCGCAAGGCAGAATTAACTCACCCTCTCTTATTTCCACTTTTCTACCCAGTGTTTATTGCCCTGTAGTGATGAGGCTTCACACTGCCCTGAGTGACACATTTCGGTGCTTTGTGTACTGACCTTAGAGGGTTTCCTCTAATGCCTAAACTAATGCTCCTTCACAGCAATACGAGCTCTGGTCTCTGTCTCCTACAAAGTAAACGACGAGGACAGATTGTTCTCTTCCTCTGTGCAGCAGTCACAGTTCATTTGGTATCTCGTTGTGGGTTATGCTTTCTAACCACTGATTGCCCTTACTGCTGGTGTCTTTCTGGTTGGTCTGAGTCCGCTGTGATGCACAGTGCCCTGACCAGCACGCAGCCTCCTCTTGAGGTTGTGCTGATGAAAACAAACAAAAAAAAAGATTTCTTTGTGAATCTTGTAGGCTGGGATGCTGTTTTCTCACCGTGGTGCAGCACCTTGTTTTTCGCGATAAGAGTGATGTCGATACACGTTTTCCAGCCCATGGGAAGCTGGTACAGGTTGTGTAGGGAGTTGTTCCTCTTCCTGCATTTGTATGGCTGCCTGCTTCTGCCTTAGATGTAAACCTGACATCAGTCCCAGCCCAATTACACCCCGTTGCCTTCACAGCATCTTTCTGATTTGTCAGGATTGCAATGAATTAAGGGTTCTGCTTCCCAGCATGCTTGCAGTCACCCCTTCTCCTGCATATCAGCTAATTTAATAAGCTTATTAATTAATATATCAAACAGCACTGGGATCCAGTTCAGCTGCAGTCTGACTGCTCTTCCTTCCTGCCAGGAGCTGTGGATAATTGTCTTTGCCAACCACCTATGGGCAGTTTAGCTAAACCTTGCAGTAATGCCTGGTGACAGATACCTGTCTGCTGCCTTTTTCCCTTGGCAGGGCCTGGCATACTGCTGGCACAAGAAACCAGGCTGGTCTCTCAGCATGCCCTTGGCAAGTCCCTCTTGGCTGTTACTTTTCTCTCTGTTACCTCGCAGAGGTTTCTGTATAGATTATTCATTCTAATTTTTTACCAAGAATTGATACTGATGGATTTATAATTCATTGGCTCTTCCTTCCTCCCTCTCTGTTTCCCCTTTCTCTTTTAAAAGATAGATCCCACCTTTGTCTGTTTCCAGACCCGTGTGCTCCTTGAGCTTTTAAAGAAAACCATTAACAGCTCTGAGATTTCTCCAGCTAGCTAAGTGGTTTGTTTTTTTTTTTTTTTTTTTTAATTCTTATTCCTTAAATGGAGGCTGCTGCAGAGAGGCTTTGAAGTGCTGCTGTCTTCTTGGAGCTGTGCACTGATAACTTGGAGGTGACCATAGCTTTCCTTGTCTTTTTGCTAGACGTCTTAGGGAAAAAGCCACATTAGCACATGTCACTTGCTGGCAGAAAAACCCAAGCATGCAAGGTGTGCTTTCTCCTTATTAAAACCAAACAAGGGGGATACTTACGCTGATTTAAAAAATGAGCCACCAAAAAAAAAACCCTATCCCAAATATTCAGGAACTATAAATGTGATGTGTAACTACTCGGTTACAGAGTCAAAATGAGAGTTATTAATTTATAATATATCTCTAAGTAAATATGTAACATTTACAATTCTGATAATTCTGTAATCAGCATCTAAAATTACAGTACAGGTTTCAAAGAATTTTAAGAGCTTTTAAAAATTATTAATATTATTCCCAAAAGCAAAGATAAGGAGAAAAATAAAACATCTTGTTGTTTAGGTTTTAAAAATGCAGTTTATTAGTTGTCTACTTCTTGGTTTTTTTTTTTACTTCGATGGTTACCATGGTTTGCTCAGCATACTGGGTGTTGTTCAGTGGTGGTGTAATTTAGCTTCCAGGCCAGTTGCAGACAGTATATTCCTGCAGCAGGGGCTATGGCATGAGGTTCATTCCACCCGATGGAAAGCAGTGGTTGCTGGTGAAGTGAGATGGAATAGATGGTTACTGTGTTCCACCCTCTGCTGTGCTCAGGCAGGTCCTCAGGAAGAGGCCAAAAAGTAATGCTGTGCTTGCTTCCCAACCAGCATGTCAGGCACTTCTCTCTCAGCTGAGGCAGGAAGTGGTTTTCTTTGTATCAGAGGTCAAGAGGTGCAATAGGTCTTCATATCCGTGGTTAATAGGTGCCGTGCTGTTGTCTAGATCCTCCACCTTCAGCTTTTCAGTCTTGAAAGCTCAGGACTCTGGCACTTGAGCTGAAGAAGCCGCCGTGTTTGGTACGTGTCAGTAATTCTGCTTATCTTCTTTAGACGTTCATTAGCCGTTTTCGTCGCATCATGGACTCCTCTCAAAATGCCTACAATGAAGACACATCGGCGCTGGTGGCTAGACTGGATGAATTGGAGCGAGCCTTATTTCAAGCTGGCCAGAAGGGGCTGAATGACTTCCAGTGCTGGGAAAAAGGACAGGCTTCTCAAATCACAGCTTCCAGTCTGGTCCAGAATTACGGGAAGAGAAAGTTCTCAGATATGGATGGTTAAAAACCTGGAGAACATGCAGTTGCAGCAGGGGACACCACGAGATTTACAGTCTGTCACAGAAGAGAAAGACAAATCAGCTTTGGGGAGGGACAGTCTCCCTGTCCATTACTGCGAACTCTTCTCTGTAACATCTTTGGATTAGACTAGTGCAAGTTTTAAAAGGCAGACAGCGAGAGTATAAAAAAATAGATGACATCATGTCACTTCGGCAGCCTACGAGTATCACTCCTGAGGATTGTCAGTTGAAGTGTTTCTGGGTGACCGAAGGGTATGAGAGGATTCTCTAAATGGGTAATTAATATTTATTATTCTTTATCTTCCAAAATGATATTTTACAATACTGGGTCTGTTCTACGTATTTCATCTTGCCCTTCGCATTCCAACTTCCTGGGAGCAGCTGTTCCCACATTCCCTGTTTGGAGACCCATAGGGATGTAGGGAGGAAAAAAAAAAAAAGTGGTACAAAGCACACAGAATTTTCCCCGTTTCTTATACCGTGAGGTGGAACAGGTACTCTTGTGAGGCAGGACTGGGGTTTTTTGCTGACTTCTGTACACAGTGTTAGTGCCCTGGAGAAAAATACCTCTCTAACTCATGTAGCAAGTGAAGTGGTGGGACTGGTCTCGTGTGCAAGTCTCATCCTCTCACCCTTTCAGACCTTGAGGGGTTGATGCTGCATGGTGTGGGGAGTGCTCTGGTTTGATGCGAGTGGCTTCTGCAGCAGATGCGTCTCTGGTGGGAGTTAAGCTCCTCTGTGTGTTTTACAGAGCAGGCAACAAAGAGTTAGTCTGGTCTGGATCAGAAGCAGCAGCTTCAGTGTAAACCCTCCCCCCATTGTGAGCCTCTGAACCATCTGTTTTCGCATGAGAAATTCTGAATGCTAGATTTGGTTAATAGAAGGGACAGAGCAAATGGACTTCCTTCTGCTTCTGATCCAGCTAAATAATCCCAGCTAAACGATGTGGATGTCATTCCAGCTGGTTGGAGCTTGCTGAGCAGCACAGTGGTTTCATCCCCTGTGGACACCTTTAAGCGTAGATTATCTGAAGTCTCACTGGAGTGCAGACAGAATACATGGTTATCACTGTGGGACATAGATCCTGCAGCCATCAGGACAGGTGGAAGCAGCTATTAAGACCTCTTAAGGGTGTTTCTAAGCATCTGTAGCAGGTGAACCTTGCAGAGGACCCAACTGTAACAATACTGAGCGCTTTCTCTTGGAATCGCAGGGAAGCGACAGCAATACCCAAGTCTCGTCAGAGATGTTACTGGACTTGCACATGCCCCTGGCGGTTGACTTGTTCAGACTGGAAAGCTCATGTTGGAAGGGTGCGTGGCCATTCCGTGGCTGGAGGAGGGAGGTGGTGAGAGGGGACAGGGCGCTTGCGAAGCCAGCGCCTTCGCATGCGCCTTTGCATCTCTGCCTCAGCCGCCCAGGACTGGCTGTCCTGCCACCAGAGACTAATTGGAAGCTGTGCCTGGCAAAGTATTTCAAGCATGGGCAAGATCAAATGCCGCTGCACTTAATGGCACGTAATGGCCTCTGTGTTTCCATGGAGCTTTTGTCCATTGTCTGTTTCTGGATTCTTTTTTTTAAGTCGAATAAATATTTTGTAATGGGATGCACCTAATGTAAAAAGCCTGTTCTTAATTGCCACACAGCAGAAAGACTAGTCATAGATTGGAAAGTCTACAAAACTGTTGCCGTGACAGATAATGCAGTTCTGCTTATATCCTTCCTCTTCTTTTACAGGTAACGTGGGCAGGAGCTACAGTCATGAGTGTAGAAGTAGTTCCTGCCTGACCTGCCCCATGTGGGTAACAGCGTCTCGCTCAGGTCGTGGGAGTGGTGCTGCTAACCACCCAATAAGCTGTTGATTTTACAGACTGCCTTTTCTCAAAGCACGGAGTTGGTTCCACATTAACTGTTGTAAAGTGATGGGCAGCAGGTGGAAATTGGCTGGGTCTGTGTTCACACCCTGCTGCTCTGCGTGCCGTAGCATAGATGTCACGTGGCGTGTCAGAGCTGTGTCCAGCGCAGCTGCAAGGAAAGCAGAGCTAACTCCCTCTGCGACGAGGAGTGTTCCTGAATTGGGAGGACTATTTTAACGAGGTGGTGGTTTTGAGATCCAGTTGGTTTATAACCCAAGTCATGGGTTATAAACCAACTATGAGTTGGGTTATGAGTGGGCAAGAAACAGTTCATGAAGTAGTCCCCAGTGCCACTGGCTTTTTGCATGTAGGCAGTGTCATTTTTAGTAACCTCGAGCCTTTAGGAATAAACACCAGTAAGAGCCTTAAAAAATTGGATCCTGTGATTTTTTGAAAGCCAGTATTTCGTTAGTAGATTTCATACCCTGTTGTTCAGTTCTTTTGTTGTTTTTTTTTTTTTTTCTTGTTTTTCCTTGCTGGCTGGAATGTGTTTTCCCAGACACAGAACAAAAGAGTGCTCTGTACTTCTGATGAACACAAACTGTCCTTGGTGATTGCACTGTGGCAAGCTTTGAGCTGGAGGAGTTTGAACTTGGGTATTTTCAGCATGGCACAATAGCTCCTCATTACAGAACTCTACAAAAGAGATCTGAAATGGGCTTTTAGGTGTCATTCCTCCTCATGTCAATCAGCTTTTAAACTGGACAACTACTGATGTTTACAAGACAGCAGTCCATTGACAAGTTTTACTGTATTGCCACAATGTTTTTCATTGCAATTAAATAAAAAATAGGCAGAAATTGAGATGCTGATTAGTTGTTTGGGTTTTCATGGCCTGTTTTTGAAAGCAGGTAAGAGCTGATCCAGCCTGGTCCTTTCCCTAAAGCAAGGATCTGGATTTGATGATCCTTACGGGTCGCTTCCAACTCGAGGCGCTCAATGACTAGCCCTGTCTTATCCCTCTCAGGATGATGTTTGTCCAGCCAGGCCTTCAGACACCATCTCTGCAGGAGAACCCACACCTCCCTCTGCAGTCTGGCCCTATGCCTGGCTGCAGCATCTGAGGCACAAACCTGGAGCTGCTTGTGCGCTGCCAGGTACACTCAGACAAGCTTCCCGGTTGGAATGGTTAGTGGGAATGAAAGATCTTCCTCACCCATGTTTGACATTAACTTTTCTTAGAACTCCCAGGTCTTCTTGTTCATCTCTTCTGTGTGGGTTGGGTTTTGTGTTTTTTCAAGGGGGTGAGGCAGTTGTGGAGGCTTGACCCCCGCATTGAGTACAAATAGCTCTGCAGCCAGCACATACACGCTTTCTCACCTGTCTAAATTACCCTTTCAGGAAATGCTCCCGTTTCTTCCTTGGTTTCCTTTGTGCTAAACAATGCCTCGGTTTGTCCTCTGGCACACGTTTGTGTTTGCTGAGCAGAAAGGAGCGGTGGGTTGTTTCTGCCAGCCGGGAGGCAGTCGGTGCTGGCGTTCGGACCAGCACAGGAAGTGTTTTGAGAGCTGATGATCTGTTCAGTGGGTCACACTGGATAGTCGCACCGCGACTCAGCATGCGCTCTTTGCTGTTGCCATTTGTTAATCAACATTGCGTGGCAGCAATCACAAAATAGAAAAGGAATTTATTTATAGATCTTAAAAGCTTGAAGAGGCTTTTCACTCTGATATGTGTGGCTTTGAAAACCACTGGAACTTTTTCTTAGGGTCCTTGGCAGAAGCCTGCATGTTATTTTTGAGAGAAACAGTGGCATCTGAGTCAGAAACATGAGCCTTTGGTCTTGATCAGTGATTTTTCTACCCCCCTTTTTTTTTTTTGGAAGCTGTTACAAGAACTTCATTCATTCAAAATGTTAACTGGACCTGTTGCTTGACAGAGATGCGATGTAATTCAGCACAGTGTGAATGCACAGGGCTGCCTCTGTCCCCAGATGTGGTTTTTTATAAAATGCTCGCACAGCACATGGCTCAGGAGTTTGCGGCGTTACTTTAAAAACAACTATTCATTCTAGCACTGCCCTGCCCGTGTCAGGTGTTTGGAGAGACCCCGTCTTGCTCCTTCTCTGCCAGGCTGTGCAGTAACCTCTCTGCTGCTGGATNGGGGGGGGGGCGAGGCAGGTGAATTGCTGTGGGAGGGGGAAGGGGCAAGGAAGCTGCCACAAGTGAGCAGCAGAGGAGGAGATTGACAGATGCTTGGCCATGCTGCTCTGGTCAGGGGAGTGCTGGGCACTGCCTGTGTGGGTGCAGGACTTGCCTGGTCCTGGAGCAGGGGGACCCCGAGGGACATGCAGCGCTGCGCAGGGCTGGGCAGCAGGAGTTAGTGCCTGGCTCAAGCTGCTGTCCCCTGCACAGCACTTGCTTATCCCTCGGTTGGAAACCTGGGAAGTGGGGTTGGGATTGAGCATCTGTGTGTTTAAGCACCGGGATGCACAGAGATCGTAAAGGAAAGGGAGCAGCAGGTCAGGTGCACGTCCACTCGCTTGGCTGCCTGCCTGAGCCCAGCGCTCACCACACAGCACCCAGGAATTCAGACCCATCTTCTAGGGAGAGATTTGCCATNCTTGATCCGTTGTTTTTCTTCCCCCCTTTTTTTTTTTTGGAAGCTGTTACAAGAACTTCATTCATTCAAAATGTTAACTGGACCTGTTGCTTGACAGAGATGCGATGTAATTCAGCACAGTGTGAATGCACAGGGCTGCCTCTGTCCCCAGATGTGGTTTTTTATAAAATGCTCGCACAGCACATGGCTCAGGAGTTTGCGGCGTTACTTTAAAAACAACTATTCATTCTAGCACTGCCCTGCCCGTGTCAGGTGTTTGGAGAGACCCCGTCTTGCTCCTTCTCTGCCAGGCTGTGCAGTAACCTCTCTGCTGCTGGATGAAGGGCACTGTTGGCTTCTCCCAATAGTTCTCAGGGGAGTTTCAAACCGCGACCTTCCCCTGGCCTGGGAGGGCCTGTGCAAGCACTGATTGTCAGCACCCAGGAGGGGGGTGCACTGAACTAAAGGCATTTATTTTGTACTGGTCCTACTGTAACCGCTTTAAGGTGTGGATAGCAAGAGCCTCTCTTGGCCTTCGAGGAGAAGGGAGGTGTCACTGACCTTCTCTTCTACCTGCTAGGTGAACCCCAGTTGCACTCGGTTCAAAGAGGGGTTTGGGGTGTGTGCCTTGTCCTGTCAGGAGAGTGGATGTCANTGCTGCTCTGGTCAGGGGAGTGCTGGGCACTGCCTGTGTGGGTGCAGGACTTGCCTGGTCCTGGAGCAGGGGGACCCCGAGGGACATGCAGCGCTGCGCAGGGCTGGGCAGCAGGAGTTAGTGCCTGGCTCAAGCTGCTGTCCCCTGCACAGCACTTGCTTATCCCTCGGTTGGAAACCTGGGAAGTGGGGTTGGGATTGAGCATCTGTGTGTTTAAGCACCGGGATGCACAGAGATCGTAAAGGAAAGGGAGCAGCAGGTCAGGTGCACGTCCACTCGCTTGGCTGCCTGCCTGAGCCCAGCGCTCACCACACAGCACCCAGGAATTCAGACCCATCTTCTAGGGAGAGATTTGCCATCCTGCAGGCCCTGGGTGCAGTGCACAGATCTGTGGCTGTGCCCATTTCTGCAGTATGTACCCATGGGTTTGTGGGGCCTGTGAGAGACGGGGGGAAGAAGTGAAGTTGCATCCACCCTCTTCTCAACAATTTGATGCCAAGGAGCAAGAAAAGCAGCCTTGGAGAAGCTGCCACTTGCCATAGCTGTGGAGACATCTGGCCATGGGAACAGTGTGCCTGGAAGGCAGAGCGTGGCAGCTGCAGCAGGGCCTTTGTGTCTGCTTGGGCAGGAGATGAGAGGTGGGAAGAGAGGGTAGGAAGCTCACAGGAGGAGAGACGGGAGTATCTGGAGGCTCTCAGGAAGCAGGTCAGAATTCTGTGGGGTGCTCTCTCATTTGAAGGGGTCCTGAAGTGCCTCCACATGCCTATAAATGGTGTAATGTCTCCGTAAATAAACTTTAGGGCCACTTCCAGGCTGCACATCGTTGCATGGTTTGCTGAGGCCAAGGACTGGGGTGAAGAGAGCTGGAGATGTGCGAGGAGGTAAAGGAGATGAGGCAGGAGCTGGAGAGGGACCTCAGGGAGTCAAAAAGAACCCAGAGGGGCTTGAGACCAAGGTTTGAAGATGAAGAAAGATGAACGCAGTGAGCTTCCACCTGCCCCTGGGCACTATTTTCCATGGAGTATGCTCCACAAGTTGCTCCTGGAAGCCTCTTGTACCCTGAGCACCAAGGGCTGGCTGGGCTTTCCTGCACAGGACCCTGGCAGACCTGCCCCATCCCTGCTGCTCTGGGGGAGGGCCGAGTGCAGGAGAGCTGAGCAGTGCTCTGCCTCACCCGGCTGCTCTGTGGTGGCTGTTGTGGAAAATTCCAAGGGGCGGCACAGCCCCAAAAAGTCGAGGCATTTGTTCTGGGTTTTGAAACACTTCATTAATGTCATTGACGAGACCGGCAGGTTCCTGAGATTAGTGTGCTTCTATTTTTGCAGTTATTTCTCATGGCAGGCTGCCAAGCAGTGCCAGCAGCCTTAGTGTCCGTCCTTTCTGGATTGGCAGGAAACACTCCGGTCTTTTGCCTGTGGTTCACCTTTGAGAAGCTGCATCCCTGCAGTTCCTCACAATGCTCCCCCACACCTTGGGCAGAACATACCTTCCTTGGGTGTTCCAGAAATCCCCCTTCTCCCTGAGGTGCTGGGGCGCAGGCAAGGCATGGCCATCTCCCGGCTGAGCAGAGTTTGGGGTGTGAGGGGATGGAGTTTGCAGAGCATGGTGTGTACCGCCTCAGGGTGCTCTCTGGCTGTGCCTAGGGCTTCCAAGGGATCTCCTCGTTGTGCTGATGGAGCAGGTGAGGGATGTGCAGGGCTGCAGCTGCAGCGCTGCATCCTGCTGTGTCAGCATGTGGAGTCTCTGGAGGCATGGGGGGGGGGGGCAGCTGGTTTCCCTGGGGAAGTTCCTCTTCCCATCCCTTGGAAACACCTGCCATGGGGTCAGCTTCTCCCCCTCTCCAGCTGGGAGGTGTAGGAACACAGCAGCAACCCAGAACCAAACCCATTTTGTACTGGTGGTGTCTCTCTCCCCAGTGTGTCTTAATGCCAGATGTGATGGCAGAGCTGTCACTCAATGGCAGTGGGAAATGCTCTTGCCCCCATTTCAGGCTCAGGTTCTTATTGACAATTGCACACTGAAAGCCTTTTAATTAGCCTGTGAAATGGAGGGTGGAGGCAAGGCTTAAGATTGCGTTAAGATCTGTGTATGCTGGGATCCTGTAAGATCAGAGCAAAACATCTTCATCCTATGAAATCCTAGTTTGCAGTTGAGCTGACTAACCCCACAGACATTCCCAGACTTCCCACCTCCCGATTTCTCTGTGCCTGGAATCATAGAATCATAGAATGGCTAGAGTTGGAAGGGACTCCCAGAGGTCATCCAGTCCAACCCCCCTGCAAGAAGCAGGGACACCCCTAACTAGATCAAGTTGCTCAGGGCCTCATCCAACCTGGCCTTGAATGTCTCCAGGGATGGGGCATCCAAGGCCAGTAGTGGAAAAGGGCAGTGGCAAGGAGATGCCTCCTAAGGTTCGAGATGGTGCGGTTCCATCTCTGTTGCGATACAAAACAACGTGGCAAAAAGCAAATGGTGGTTGTGCTTTCAGCTTGTGTGGGCTGTAAGGCCGTCCTGTTTCTGGCTGTCCCCGTGGCGCTCGAGGACTCTGCATTGTATGGCCCACAAAGGCCATACAAAGGGGAGGCCTTTGTATGGCCTTTGTGACAGACCTTCACAAACAGGAGGGGTTTAGCTGGTCATAAAAAGCAGGTTTTTTTCCCTGACTTCAGACCAAGAAGCCACCAGATGCTTGGGATGCAGTGTGGGGGGTATCTTTTCCTCAGGTGCTAAGCAGAAGGGGCGTGAGGAGCTGAGCACACGAGAGCATAGTTCTGCAGCTGGGGTGCCTGGCAGTGATGCACGCGGAAGGAAGAAGTGAAGCAGATGCCAAAATCAAGGTACTGTCAAGCCAATCCTCCAAAGTACCTTTTCTCTTGCTGTGGGATTGTCCTCTGCAGTGGGGGCGTGTCTTGGTGGGCAGACTCCCATCGCAGCACTGGTGAGTGTCTTGCCTTTGCCTTGCCTACAAATGCAAGGTCTGCAGTTTGTTTAGGTGATAATAATTGGACCCTGGGTGGGGGGAAGCTGATGGAGCTTCCAGCAGGACTGAAAAGTGCTTCTCGTGGCCGTGGATGGCTGAATGGCCGCTGTTACTGTTGGGGGACAGCTCGGGGCTGGGGTCAGGGAGCAGAGGGCTTCAGGCCTTGGTGGGAGCCATGGATGGGCCCTGGGCATCGCTAGGAGAACGACGGTTGGAGTGTCACTCTTTGCAAAGGCTTTCGGAGGGGACTGCCCCCTCGCCTGTGCTGGGGGAGTGGGGCAGAGCCCAGCCAGCTGCAGCCTGTGTCTTCCTGGGCTGTACTTTGTATGGCCTCTGTGAATCTGGGCTGGCTCCCTGGAATCAGCACGGTGACTCCAGGTTCACACCAAATCAGTGGGGTTGCTTTGGACTTACCAAGTCCTGCCTGGAGGCCGAGCTGTGATTTTTCTGTTCAGTTTGGGCTCGGAGGTACAGGAGTGCAGCTTTAGCTGCTTGGCTTTGCAGGCAGAAGGGGTTGGACAGACCATCATCCCCCTGGTGGGCAGGGCCTCATTGTGACCACACCGTTGCCCTGACGAGTGATCGCTCCTCTGGATTTACACCAGCATCCTCCAAGACAGGCCCTCCCTGTGCAGCCCTGGGCCTGCAGTGGTATTTAGCCCCCGAGCATCTCTGCAAAGCGATCCAACCCTCAGCCCCAGAGCTCCTGGCTGAAGGCTCTGCACTAGCAAGATCTTCTCAGGGCAGAGTGGCGTGGGGAAAGGAAAACTGCTGAGAATCAGGCCTTGGGAACAGCTTCGTGGCAGAGACCGATTTAATCTCCTTAGCGATTGCCTCAATGGTAAGATCATCAGGAAGCTAATTAATTGAGAGGCACCAAACAGCAGACCTTGCAAACCCTCCTGGCTTGAAGTGGATCCCTTTTGGGTTTGGCAGTTGTGTCTGGCCACTCTCCTAAGGAGCAGGTCTGCCTTGGGGCTCAAGCCCCTCCGGGGCTGTCTTGGCACAGGTGACCCCGTGCTGTCTGTCTCTCTCTGCTGGCTGGGGTGTCCACACACCAGTGGTGTCACACCGGGGTTGTGCGCTCGCACAGAAGCACCCACAGTGGCGTTGGGCTCTTGGCTGAGGGAACCAGCAGACAGGGATGGCTGCACCCCACCAGACCTCAGTGTCTCTGGCCTGGGGCTGGCCCCTCACCTCCACCCTGAAAGCCCACAAGGTGATTAAGCCCAGCATGTTAATGGGTTGCGACAGCTCATTTTCCTGTCCTGCATTTAGATATCGATGGATTGCGTGTGACTGGATTCCCAACGAAGGTCAGTGCCAGAGCCTCTTGTTTGGTCCATCCTTGGGTGGTTGGGATGGGGGCCCCGGAGCTCTGCTGAGACGGGCTGTGAACCCGCGGCACAGCCAAGCACGGTTCTACCCTGGGGCTTGCAACACCCTGACGCAGGAGGATGAGGGGGCTGGCAGAGGAGAGGGTTTGGAAGGGTGTTTGGCTCAAAGATTGGATTTCAAGCCCCTGAGCCTGGGGGATGCACAGGCCAGGGCAGCACCCGGTACCCGTCTTGGGTTTGGTGTTTTGCTTCTCCTGTGAAGGACAGGCTAAAGAGAGAAGGAGAGGACCTGCAGGCAGGGAAGTGTGGGGTCCATGCTCCTGACGGCAGGTGGGGTCCGGGTTGCTCTGAAAGTGAAGCTGCTGAGATTAGGTGCCTCCTGCCCAAGTGGGCATGGTAGGGCCTGGAGGGGCTGCAGGCTGGCCCTCCCCGAGGGGCTGGGTCTGCAGGCAGGGTGGCTGTGCGGGGCAGGTGGCCCTGTTGAAGTCTCCAGCGTTACCCAAGCGCTTGTGCCTTCGTACTGGCTAAATGTTGGGTGGCTTTCAAAAAGGCTTCTAGAAATGTTGGTTCCTGCTTCCCATCACTGGTGGGTCAGTGTCCTTGAGTCTCCCTGTGCCCAGACAGGCACAGGGAATTCGATGGAGTCTCTCTGGAGAGCAGCAGTTGCTGAGTGAAGAGGTGGTGAGGGATCCTGAGGACATACTGGTGGGATTTGGTTAGAAGCTCCAAAATCCTGCCCGAGGAGCTCACGTGTACCGAGTGTTCCTTCCCAAGGAGCTGGAGAGCTGAGAGGAGGAGGTTTATGGTCCTCCAGAGAGCCATAAGCCACGGGGTGGAAGGGCTGAAGGTCTCTGGCTTTGTGATGGAGAGGGTCGTGTTTCAGAGGGGAGACTTTAAGGGTTAACCTGCTGCCCTGGCACAATGTGTGATTGGGCTTTTGGCCAGCGCCTCTGCCCTTCTCCTGAGCATCTGCCAGGACTATGGCCCAAACACAGCACAACAAGAGAGTGCATTAACAAAAAGTGGGATGAAATCGTTAGGATCGATGGATCCCCCAGAGCTAGAGGTATCGATCGGCTGCGGGCCAAGGAAAGGTCGGGGGCAGAGCTGGAGGGGTGCAGGCAAGGGGAGCTGGGGGTCTGGCTGCTCCTGTGAAGGCTTTGGGGACGAGCAGGCAGGAGGAGCTGTGGGTGGCTGCTCAGGACCCTCCAGGTGCCTCCTCTTGCCTGGGCAAGGGCTGGCTCTGCTGGAGCCCTTCCTACGTGTGCTGCTCTGCCTTGCTCCATCCCCTCCTGACCTGGCAGGGAAACCAGTGCCTGGAAAGCCCCAGATGTACTCCCTGTGCTCCGCATCCCTTTGGTTTTGCCCTGTCCTTGGGTGTCCCTCCTGTGTGACAGCCTTTCCTTGGCTCTGCCACCCACCCAGGACCCTAGCTCTATCCTGGAGGTGCTGATGAGGCCCTGGGAGTTTGAGCAGTGCATGCAGAGCAGGTTTGGCAGCGCTGGATCAGTCTCTGCCTGCCCAAGCAAAGGAGTCCCAAAGCCACACAGGGCNTGATGTGTCTACCTCCAGGGGGAGGTGCCTGTCCCCGCCAGGGGAGCTTACGCTCTTAGGGGGGCACCCTGGATCCAGCCTTGTGCAGGGATCTCAGCTGCAAGGGGGTTGCTGGCCTCACCTGCGCTTGCTTCTTGCCTTTGTGATGTTGGAAGCCAAATAAAACCTGCCTCACAACCCTCACCCCTCCCCACCCCACCAGCCTCGAGGGCGCTGGGAAAGGGTGCTGTGTTTTGAGACACCCCCCACACACCCCCCAAGCCCTCTGCAGCTGGCCTGTTCCCCATTCAAGGGGACCTCAGCATGTGCTGGGGAGGCTCCCTGGTGCCAAGGCAGGATGGGACCCCCTCCCCACAGAACCAGTCAGCTGGGAAGTGCAGCCCACGCATGCCTGGGGCCTGTGTCCCCAACACTGTGTCGGTGACAACCGGGGAACTGCAGAAACGCTGAGAACTAGTGAGTCGTCCTGCTCCATCACCCCCACAGCAGGGTGACCATGAGCCAGCAGTGTGCCCTCATGGCCAAGGGGGCCAAGGGCATCCTGGGGTGTATTAGAAACGGGGTGGCCAGTAGGTCAAGAGAGCTCCTCATCTCCCCCTCTGCTCTGCCCTGGGGAGACCCCACCTGGAATGTTGTGTCCAGTTCTGGGCCCCTCAGTTCCAGAAGGACATAGAACTCCTTGAGAGAGCCCAGCACAGGGCCACCAAGGTGCTGGAGGGAGTGGGACATCTTCCTTGTGAGGACAGGCTGAGGGAGTTGGGGCTCTGGAGCTTGGAGGAGACTGAGGGGTGATCTCATTCATGTCTATAAATATGCAGTGGGTGTCAGGAGTGTCAGGAGGATGGATCCAGGCTCTTCTCCAGGATGGCCAGTGACAGGACAAGGGGCAACAGGTCCAAGCTGGAGCAGAGGAGGTTCCATGTGAATGTAAGGGAAAATCTTTTTCCTCTGAGGGTGAGGGAGCCCTGGGCCAGGCTGCCCAGAGAGGTTGTGAAGTCTCCTTCTCTGGAGACATCCAAGACCAACCTGGACACGTTCCTGTGTGATCTACTCTAGATGATCCTGCTCGGGCAGGGGGTTGTACTGGATGATCTTTCAAGGTCCCTTCCAACTCCTGATACCCTGTGATTCTGATGCTGTGAAACTATCTCAGCAGCTCACGGGCAGAGAAGCCAGCCCTTAGAAGTGGCATTCTGCTCTCCAGGGGAGGGGAAGAGCGGGCAGCTTTGCTCTGTCCCAAAGAAAATGCTGATTAATCCTGGCTCTGAGAATGTGCCAGTCTCTGGCCGCAGAGGAGAGAGCTGTCTCTGCTCTCTCTCACCCCGTCTGTCACGGCCAGTCTCAGAACAGCTCGGCTCTGTTCCGCTGACAAGGATTTAAAGCCTGACTTGGCTCCAAGGTGGAGCTCCAAGCTTGGCTCCGCGTGGCAGTAGCGTCTCAGTGGGGCCAGGGACGGATGGAGGGGAGTGGGAGGTTGGTGTGGGGGCCCAAAGCCCAGAGCCCACCAGCAGCCCCACCAGGGGGCTGCTGGTGGGCTCTGGGCAACAGCATCTCCAGGTCTGCTCCTTCGGTCGGTCTGCATCATTCCTTTTGCACCGTGTCTCTCCCTGCTTGTCCCTGGTGCAGCTCTGGGGGGGAAACACTGCAACTGGGGGGAGGGGAGGTTTGCACCCGCTTTGGTGCTTGCAAAACCCAGGGGAGATGGGTGAAGCTTCCATGCTGTCCACGTGTTCTGGTGCTCCTGGAGGTGGTTTGAGACTGTGAGATGGAGCCTCAGGGATGCTCAGCTTGTCTGTGGCAGCAGTGGGCTTCATTCTTCTCTGTGCCCCACCTGGGCCCTGCCAGATGCACCTGACCCCCCAGGAGGAGAAGGAGAAGGAGGTGGGCCTGTCTCTCCACCTTCTGTTCACTAAGGAGCCAGGTATCTCACTCTGATTCTCCAGACCCAGCGTCTCAGCTGCAAGGGGTTGCAAAAGGTTAAGCAAAGGACCTTTTTGAAACCAACTGTAGCTAAACTGTAAAGGAGAGACCTGAGTGAGCAGCACGTTCCTGAGGAAGGTGCTTAAAAGGGCTGTTAATGGGTAAGGACTTCAGTTTCTCCAAAGAATGGCCTTCGGGGAGGACACTTTGCAGATAGTTCTTGCTGTTCAAGCAGGAACACGCAGAGATCTGACCAACCATGGAACTGAAGAATGTGATGGGCTGATGCTTCCACCCTTGAGGAAGACAAAGGTGAGGAAGAGTGCCCATATTAATTGAGAAACACCATAAAAGGAGAAAAGAAGGTGGCACCCCCAAATCTCAGAATAGCTATGAATATATATTAGATTTCCCAGACATTGAATCTGTATCTAGTTGGGGGTGTCCCTGCTTCTTGCAGGGGTGTTGGACTAGATGACCTCTGGGAGTCCCTTGCAACACTAATCATTCTATGATTCTATGATTCTAATCTGGGGGTGCTGAGCAGGGTTTGAGGGACCTCTTTAGAGGTGTCCAAGATCCAATCACCCTGCCCTTATTCTGTCCTTGATTACTTCAGAGCCAGCAAGCTGTCAGCCTTTTACTGCCCTGCAAGGCTGGGGCAGACCCTGCCTGCCCAAGGCTGTGGGATGCAGGATGGGGCCCATTACCAACACCCGCTGCTCCAGCACCACTGCCGCAAGCCCAAGCCATCCCGGTAGCCCCTTTGCTGTGGCTCCACAGCAGTCCCATTCCCATGGAGCAGCCCTGCCTGGCTGACACCTCTGCCTCAGTGCAAGCACAGCCCCATAGCCGCTGAGGTCACCCTGGGTGGTTTTGGCCCTGAGGATATGTCCCACCAACTGCTAAATTTCCTTGTTTCTTCCCCTTTTGAACAGGGTGGCCAAACCAGGCCAGGGCTAAGCACGGCAGGGCCAGAAGCCACATGCTCCAAATACTGTCTTTATTTAAGGGCAGCAATAAAAACATCCTGCTCACGCACAACCAAGGCTAAATTTAGCTCTGACTCCTCTGCACGTTGTCACCAGGCTGCATGTGCCTCGGGGTGGTACCTTGTCCCCGTGAAACCCATCAGTGCAGGCGCAACAACCCAGCCAATCCCCTGCCCAGACAACACGGGCAGGCAGCACATCTGCCTCCGGCTGCTTCTCTTCCTGCCCTCCCCCCTCCGTCAAAACCCCCCCCATGTGCAGGGCAGGCTGCGCCCCAGAGCTGTTGGCCATGCCTTCCAACTTTCAGAGCTGGGATTCAGACCTCAGCTTGGTCAGACCCCTCGCTGGGCATCTCCACGGTCGCTCTCTGCATGCTCCATCCATTACCAGCCACCCACCACCGGTGGGTCATGGCACGGCCAGCACTGGGTGCCGCTGTGGGAAGGGTGGCCAGTGGGTGTGGAGGTGCCTGCAGCAGTGTGTTTGTGAAGGGGGGGAGTCCCAGCCCAACACTGTCAGGTCAAGATGGCAACATGGTTCTTACAACAGGAGCTTTGGGGAGGAACAGGACCATGCTGGGGCATTTTTCGTAAAATTTTCTGGTCTTGGCTGTCTTTTTCATCCTGGATCCCCAGGTTCCTTCCAGAGGTGGGGGAAATGAGGGGTCCCAGAGCCTTGTGTCTTGCTCTGTCCCCTCCACCAGCAGTGGCATTTCTAGGCTCAGCAGTTCTGGCAGCTCCAGTGACGGGGACTCTGGTCAGGAGGATGGCCCATTACTTTCAAGAGGGTCTTCTTCAAGAGAGGTGGCTCTTGACGAGGGAAGGGAGGCCCTGCTGCAAGCTGAGCTTTCTCTGGATTTTTGCTCTGGAGCCCCAGTGGCTTCCCCGTCCCAGCTCCCTTTTCCCCATCCACCTGTCCTGCTCTCCCCAACACCATACTGAAAGCAGAGGCTTGGAGATAAAGCTTGTGACCCTGGCAGCCCCTGCCTGCAAGCCACTCAGCGCCTCACTTTCCCCATCCTGCAAAATTCCTCCTCCCTGGCTGCACAGAATCCCAGAATCATGTTTAGGAGTTGGAAGGGAAGTCGTAAGATCACTCAGTCCAACCCCCACCCCCGCCGGAGCACCTGAAATGTTCACATGGCTGCCCCTGGCTTGCAGTGGTGTTTGGTACGGGTAGGGTCAAATCCAACCCTGTCCCACCCCTGCACATAGCCCTGGGCTTCAGGGAGGATCTGTGGCCCCTGTCACCGTGCAGGGTCAGCCAGGTCCAGCCCAGGGCCAGGGTCTGCAGGGCCCTGGCTGTCAGCGTTCTGGCTATGGAGTTGTGGACCAGCTCTGGTCCGGGGACAGAAAGGAGCTGCCACTTTTGGGTCTGTGACGGTGGCCTGTCCAGTCCAATGCTGCTGCTGGCGTTGGCATCGCCAGGGAATATTACCCCGTGCTGCTGGTGGAGGAGAAACCTGTGCACGGTGGAAGGAGGGGGCTGCGGGCTGGTGTTGGCTGGGCACATCCTTGTGCTGGTAGAGCTCACGCTCCAGAGGGAAATGGGAAGAACAAAGACTATGCTCATAGAAAAGCAGACTTCTAGCTCTTCAAGGAGATAGTCAAAAGGACTCCCTGGGAAATGGTCCTCAGAGACAGGGGAACAGAACAAAGCTGGCAGATCCTTAAGGATGTGATCCACAGAGCACAAGAGCTCTCGAGGTGTAAGAAATCAGGCAAAGAGGGGAAGAGACCAGCATGGCTGAAACGAGAGATGCTGGTCTAGCTAAGGGGGAAGAGGGAACTGCACAGGCAGTGGAAGCAGGGACAGGCATCCTGGGAAGAGTAGAGGGACGCGGTCCGGTTGTGTAGGAATGGGGTCAGGAAGGCCAAGGCTCAGCTGGAGCTAAACTTGGCTGGGGATGCAAAGAACAACAAGAAGGGTTTCTACGGGTCTAGCAGCCAGAAAAGGATGGTTAAAGAAAGCGTACCCCTGCTGAGGAGTGGGACTGGCAAGCTGGGAACAGCTCAACAACTTTCTTGCCTCAGTCTTCTCTGGGAACCTCTCTCCTCACCCCACCCTAGCTGATGGATGGCATGCGGGGGACCGGGAGGACAAAACCCCTCCCACTGTAGGGGAAGATCAGGTTCGTGCCCACCTGAGGAACCTGAATGCACATGAGTCCATGGGACCTGATGAGATCCATCCCAGAGTCCTGAGGGAATTGGCAGACGTACTCGCCAAGCCACTCTCCATGATATTTGAAAAGTCATGGCAGTCAGGTGAAGTCCCTGGTGACTGGAAAAAGGGAAACATTGTGCCCATTTTAAAAAATGGGCACAATTATTTACCGACCTGTCAGCCTCACCTCTGTTCCTGGGAAGATCATGGAACAGATCCTCCTGGAAACTATGCTGAGGCACATGGAGGCCAGGGAGATAATTCGAGCTAGCCAGCATGGCTTCACCAAGGGCAAGTCCTGCTTGACCAACCTATGCTGGTGTGACAGCATCAGTGGACAAGGGAAAACCAATGGGTGTCATCTATCTGGACTTCTGGAAGGTCCCCCCCAATATCCTTCTCTCTAAATTGGAGAACTATGGATTGGATGGGCAGACTGTTTGGTGGATGAGGAACTGGCTGGATGGTCACATCCAGAGGGTAGTGGTCAATGGTCAATGACGAGTAGTGTCCCTCAGGGGTCCATACTGGGACCGGTGCTGTTTAATGTATTCATCAATGACTTAGCGAGATCGAATGCACCCTCAGCAAGTTTGCAGATGACACCAAACTGAGCGGTGCGGTTGACACACCAGAAGGACGGGATGTCATCCAGAGAGACCTGGACAGGCTGGAGAGGTGGGCCTGTGTGAACCTCATGAGGTTCAACAAGGCCAAGTGCAAAGTCATGCATCTGGGTCGGGGTAACCCCCAGTATCAGTACAGGCTGGGCGCAGAAAGGATGGAGAGCAGCCCTGCTGAGAGGGACTTGGGCGAGCTGGTGGATGAGAAGCTGGACATGAGCCGTCAGTGTGTGCTGGTGGCCCAGAAGGCCAACCGTGTTCTGGGCTGCATCGGAAGAAGCGTGGCCAGCAGGTCAGGGGAGGGGATTCTTCCCCTCTACTCTGCTCTGGTGAGACCTCACCTGGAGTACTGCATCCAGCTCTGGAGCCCTCAGCACCAGAAGGACATGGAGCTGTTGGAGCGGGTCCAGAGGAGGGCTACAAAAACGATCTGGGGGCTGGAGCACCTCTGCTATGAGGACAGGCTGAGAGGGTTGGGGCTGTTCAGCCTGGACAAGAGGAGGCTCCGGGGAGACCTGATTACGGCCTTTCAGTACCTAAAGGGGGCCTATAGGAAAGATGGGGATAATCTATTTAGTAGGGCCAGCTGTGACAGGACAAGGGGTAATGGTTTTAAACTAAAACAGGGTGGGTTTAGACTGGATATAAGGAGGAAATTCTTTACAACGAGGGTGGTGGAGCACTGGAATGGGTTGCCCAGGGAGGTGGTGAAGGCCCCATCCCTTGGGAACATTCAAGGCCAGGTTGGATGGGGCTCTGAGCAACCTGATCTAGTTAGCGGTGTCCCTGCTCACTGCAGGGAGGGTGGACTAGATGACCTCTAGGGATCCTTTCCAACCCAAAACATTCTATGATTCTATGAAACACACCAGAAAAGCATGTTTGGGAGTGGGGGGTCCAGCTCCCAAACAGGGGGCTTGGAATAGCTTCTGCTGCTGCCTCCTGGCTCATCCACCTCCACTCGCCATGGGGAGGACAGAGACTGGCAGGGCAGAGGGATGGTCTGGCACCCTGGTCCTGGCAGCCTTCCCTACATCGCTTCTTACCTGAGTCATCCTGCAGCACCCAACTTCTCCCACTTCTGACTCCCATCCACCTGGGGCAGACACCCAGCACACCACGGTGATGAGAAGGCAACTCTTGGGCTGCTCAGGCTTTGCAGGAATCTTCTCCCAAGGAACCAGCAATGGGGTGAGGGAAAATGCTCTTGAGTGATGCCAGGGGAAGTTTAGATCGGAGATTAGGAACCATTTCTTCCCTGAGAAAGTGGTCAGGCCTTGGAGCTGGCTGCCCAGAACCACCGTCCCTGGAGGGGTTCAGACCACGTGTAACTCATGTAACTCACCATGTGAGTGGCACATCCTGTGTGGTTGCCCTTGGGCAACTTGGAGTGGAGGCTGTTATATCTCTAACTGCAGAAGGTTTAATTACAGACATACTAAATAAGTACAGAGGAAGCAGCGGTGGCAGGATGGGCTTGCCCAACTCGAAGGAAAGCCGCAATCTGGCCTGGCTCTAAGGGCAGCCTGGGGCCCTCTGTCCATGTTGGACCAGCTGCCCCAATTGCGGGAGCAGCCCTGCCCCAGATCCTGCCACCTCGGTACCGCCTGGCTCCTACAGAAACAGAGTCACAGAACATCAGGAGCAGGAAGGGACCTTGAAAGATCATCCAGTACAACCCCCTGCCCGAGCAGGATCATCTAGAGTAGATCACACAGGAACGTGTCCAGGTTGGTCTTGGATGTCTCCAGAGAAGGAGACTTCACAACCTCTCTGGGCAGCCTGGCCCAGGGCTCCCTCACCCTCAGAGGAAAAAGGTTTTCCCTCACACTCACATGGAACCTCCTCTGCTCCAGCTTGGACCCATTGCCCCTTGTCCTGTCACTGGCCATCCTGGAGAAGAGCCTGGCTCCATCCTCCTGACACTCACCCATCACATATTTATAGACATGAATGAGGTCACCCCTCAGTCTCCTCCAAGCTCCAGAGCCCCAGCTCCCTCAGCCTGTCCTCACAAGGAAGATGTTCCACTCCCTCCAGCACCTTGGTGGCCCTGTGCTGGGCTCTCTCAAGGAGTTCTATGTCCTTCTGGAACTGAGGGGCCCAGAACTGGACACAACATTCCAGGTGGGGTCTCCCCAGGGCAGAGCAGAGGGGGAGGAGGACCTCTCTTGACCTACTGGCCACCCCCCTTCTAATACACCCCAGGATGCCCTTAGCCACGAGGGCACATTGCTGGTCATGGTCATCCTGCTGCCCTCAGGACCCCCAGGTCCTTCTCACCTCTGCTGCTCTCCAACAGGCCAGTCCCCAACCCATCTTGGTAAAAAAAACCTGAGCACTGTTACAAGAGGGGTGGGCAAACCTCTGCAGACTGGCTGCCCTGTAGAGCTGGTGGCCCCTGTGATGTAGGATCACAGCCAGGACAAGGAGGCACCATGGCTGACACAGAAGATGAAGGTCCTGTGTCTTCTTCGGTGTGGGACCACCCCTTCCAACCCACCTGCCCCTATGGCAATGTTCACAGCCCCTGGTTTTGCCTGAACCAAAGAGCCACACCACAACCTCCTGCTGTAGCCCAAAGAGCTGCCACCCTGCAGCCCTAGCACCAACCTCTTGGAGGGCATCGCCATGCCAGTCATGGCCTCCACTTCTGGGTGATCATTCAGACACTGTGGCTATCACTATCCTCACTACCTGGCATCACCAGACCGTTATGGTCTTGCTGTGGGGATCCTCATTGCACAGGTCCCTCTTACAGAGGAACCACCTGGACACTTTGACCATGACTATCCTATGCTTTGGGGAACCTACACTTCCTTGCTCCAGATGGCCACCAGGTCTCCTGGCATCTTGTTCCTAGGTACTCTCAGGCCCTCTAGCTTTCATGGCCCCACTCCCAAGGACTCCAGAACCTGTTGCACAGGTTCCACCTTGTCCTGGGATCACTCCAGTCACTTTGATTGCCATCATCCTCTACTGTAGGGCACCCCCAGAACCCTTGAGCTGTACCTGGGGTGCCCCAAGGCTTCCACTGTACACTGCTCCTGGGACCTCATGACTGCAGGGACCCCATGTACACAGGGGCCCCTGACCCATTGTCCATCATGGTTCAGCTCTGGGACCTCTAGGGTTCCCTGCAGGGTCATGCACCCCCACTGGCCGTGCTCTTTCCTTGTGAGCTCCATCCCCAAGTTACACCCCCCCATTGCTCCATCTCCCATGTAACCCCCAGCAGAGCTCCATCCCCATGTTACAACCCCCACCCATTGATCCATCTCCCGTGTAACCCCCTCCCACCCTTCCATCTCCCAGGTAACACCATCCCATCGCGCAGCGCTCCCTTTCCCATGTTATCGCCCCTCCCCCGCTCCATCTCCCCTGCGATCCCCCC
>VXBZ01002756.1:26083-38731 GCA_013399135.1 Heliornis fulica
GCCCTGATGGTGCGTTGGGTTTGGGATCGATGTGAGATTAGGGAGGAATCTGGTTCCAGTTGTACCCAGGAAATGGTGGCATGGTGCTGGCAAGTCGGAGTGGGAATGCTGGGGATGTCATCCTGGGCATGGGTGTTGGTGGGGAGCCCTGGGGAGAGCTGGCAGGGGGGTGGGGAGAGGGCTCAGTGCCAGGCACATTGTCTCATGTGTAATGGGAGCCAAGTTGTTTTGGCAAGGAGACCTGGAGCTCTACAGAGATTGTGGCCTGGCTGGGCTTGGTGGCACTGCCCACAGCCCCACTGCTGCGCTGGGAGGAGCAGGGATGAGGGTTCCTGTGGGGTGACAGGGGAAGCAGGCAGCGTAGCTGAGATCCCGCTCACAGGCCGTTGCACCCATGGGACCCCATGATGTACTACTCCCTCCCCCGTCACCCTGCATCGCTTCTGGTGACCATCTGCCCATCCCTCGCTGAGGACGCTTCTTGGCGCAGGGCTCTGCCACGTCCCCCCTGCCCCGTGAGCCAGCTTCCCCCCGGCCATGTGAGCAAGGTCACAGGGCCTTTCCTCGTGGGTCGGCCACCCTCCCTCCCATATTAGCTGGAGGCTTTAATTAATAAAGTCATCACTGTCCGCTAAGTGCCGTTCCCAGCCACGCTGGGGCTGTGGCCACACAGGAGGTGGGTGCCGTCAGCGTGGGACGCTCCTGCCCTTTTCCAGACCCAGCTACCGGTGAGGTTGATTTTCTTCCCATTCTTTAACCCGAGCGTCGTGTGCCAGGGGATCGCAGGGCCATGTCGCCATGCAGGGCCACGTCTCCCTGCAGGGCCGCGTGGTCTCAGCCGTGCTGATGGGCAGCAGGAGCAGGCTGTCCCCTTGCTCCGTGCCGTTTCACCAGCAGCACCCCAGCCTGGAGCAGAGCACCCCAGACGCGTGGGCACCTCTCTCCATTGGGGTTGTTCTCAGCCCACGGCCCTGTGGGACCCTCTGTGTAGGGGTGATGGGAAAGCCCCCAGTGCCCCGGGACTCTGGAGTCTTCATGGTGGTGTCCCTGCTCCCCCCAGCAGTCCTGCTTTACCGGGTGGCTCCTGCGAGCAAGGCCGAGTGCAGCATGTGCACGGGGGCAGCCAGCTCTGCTTCCCAACAGAACACCCGGTGGGCTGAGCAAAAGCCGCCTTTGCAGGGGAGCTCGGTCTTGGTGGTCTCGCTGGTTTTCGCTTTGCCACGTCGCCAAACTGTGCCCACCCAGGTGTGAAGGTGGACGCCGCCGGGAGCAGGCTTGGCCGAGGCTGTGGATGGAGCAGGATCTGTGCCTGCCGCCCCGTATCATCCCCAGTACCCCTGGGGAGCTCAAAAAGGGTGGGCAACCAGCGGAGGGGACTGGGGCTGGCCCATTTGGAGCTGCAATAATGTCTGATGGCTTGGCCTTGAGGAAGGGTTGGGAGTAGAGTCTGCGAGGGCAAATGCCTGAGGGCTGGAACCTGCCTGAGCACAGATAATCTCGCTTCTGGTCACCCACCCTGCCTGTCTACAGGGGAGCCTGGATTGTCCCCTGTGTCCCCCATGGGTCACCTCCCATGTGCAGGTAGCTGCTGCGGGCACAGGCATCTCCCTTCTGCTTTTTCAGCTGGGCTTGTGCATGGCGGAGGGGGGTTGGAGATGCTGCTGCTGGGGCTTATGAAGTTCTGGTACCCTGGGTCTGAGCTGCTGGTGGGTCAGCATCGGCCAGGAGAAGAGTTTGGGGGTAAAGGCTTCACATCTGGTTTCCTCCCATCACTGCAATACAAACTTCAGGCTGTCTCTCTGCTCCCCTGCTGCCCTGAGCATCCTGGTGTGGCCGGGCAGCATCGCCACTCATCCGGCCATGCGGGGATATCTCTCCCTGTCCCACTCACATCTGTCTGCAGCCTAAACCCACACCAAACATGGGATTTTTCTCTCTCTCTGAATGATGCTGGAAGCTGGGGCGGGAATCAGGAATGTTCTTGCCCTGGGTTGAATGCTTACAGCGGCAACCAACAGGGTTGGTCTCCCAGTCTGCCTAAGACTTTATCCCAGAGACAGGTCTGCCCTTAACTGGGAGAACTGGATTTGGGTGGGAGCTGGGACCCAGGCTCCTCCAGGCACCAGCTCCCAATGAAGGGGCTTTGCTGTGGTCCCCGAGCAAGCCGAAGCACCGAGTGCCTGTGGTAAATAGGTTGAGTGAAGCCGGTTTGGATCACATCCCCATGGGCAGGGAAAACACAGCGGGGACTGGGACAGAGAGGACCAAGACGGGTCCCCGTGGGCGCTGACATCCCCCCCTTGCCCTGGGCAGGGCTGCTGCTGCAGGAGATGACCATGGCAGGGTTGCATGAGCTGCGCTTCACTGAGGAGAAGCCACTACTGCGGGGCCAGGATGCTGAGCTGGTGAGTGTGGTGACCGCAGCGGCTCTGGCTCTAGCGCGTGGGGTGCCAGGACACGGGTGCTTATGTGGGAGTTTAGGGGGGTGGGTGCGTGTGGGTACATGGCATGTGCCTGTGCGCGGGGCTGGTGCTGGTGCACATGCGTGGGTGGGGATGGGCTCAGGTCGGGTGTGTGATGATGTGGGGGGGTGGGGGGGGGGGTTGCACATTCACGCTTATACACCCTTATGTGCCACGTGCGCGCATGTGCGTGTGTGTGGGCACACGTGTGTGGCCATCACCCCCACCCCGTGGCCAGCACTGCCCCGAGGAGTGGGCACTTGTGGTGTTGGGGGACTTCGTGCATTGGGTGGGAGGAAGGCGCTGTGGGTGGCTGGGGGATGTCTCTGTCCCTAACAGCTTGTTCTCTTCCCAGGAGAACTCGGATGTTTTCCTTTCCACTGTGGACATGGACTGGAAGGTAGGACTGGCCGTCGGGGGGTGCCCTCAGCCCCGGGCCCCATGTGGGGCAGCCTGTGGCTGGGGAAGGCTGTGGGGTGCTGCTGTCCCCCGTTCTGTGGGGACGTGGTGCCTGCTCAGGGTGTGCATGGGGCTGCATATCAGTTGTGGTCCCCAGCAGGGGTAGGTGGGGGGGATGGTGCTGTGTGCTGGCACTCAGATGTGGCTGAGGGGCTCTTGGCGATGGGCTGGGGACAAAAATCTCTTTAAAAGAGGCAATTTCTTCCCAGGAGGACCAGGCTGCTTTTCCAGCCCCTCTACCATTTCCATGGCAATGGTTTCCCGGGAAATGCCAGCTCCCTGCTTACATAAGGATGGTTGAAAGACTCTTTCTCCTTTGGAGGGGCTGGGTCAGTGCCCACCCTGCCCCACCACACACCTCTCAGGGCACCTCTCTGCACTGATGGCTGGTTCCCACCTGCCCTATATCCCCGCATTGCCTCTCCCCTTTCCATGGCGCTCACACCTCTGCCCCAACTCATCTCATGCCAGGCTCCTCCTGCAGAGACCGGGGTGCCAGTAGAGGGGCAAGGAGGGCAGCGGGGCTGCTGGATCCCAGCTTGGTGCCCAGCCCCTCTCCCCAAGCATCCCTGTCCCCCCCTAACTCCTGGGGCACACTGGTGTATTGCTGCCTTGCCAGTGGTTGGGACTGCTGGGGGTGGGCTCGAGAAGGCACTGGCTGAGCCCTGTCAGGTCCTGCCCTGCAACAGTGGCACCTATAAAATAAAATATATCTGGATTTCGGTCATCCTGGGAGAGGGGCTGTGTCCTGGTAGACCCAAAGTAGTGCCCAGGAAGGTGTCAGTGCCAGGCTGGCTGGAGGTCCCAGCGGTACCAGAGGCACCAGTGCAGCTCTCACTCAGCTGTGCTGGGGCAGGACCTGGCTGGCCCTCAGGGCATGGCCAAGAGCAATGGCTCCCCCCAGACCATCTTTAGTGACGGTATTTCAGGGATTGCCCCGCAGCGATGCAGAAATGTGTCCCTGGGGCTGCCCAGGTGAAGCAGATCTGGGCGGCAAATGCCATGGTGATGCACCTCAACACCCTCGGTACCCAAAGATGACCTGTGAGAGGGTCAGTGGTGGCCGTGCACCCTCCCAGCTCCTCTCCAAGACTCTCGGGGTGGGGATGGGATGAGCTTCCAGGGCTGTGCTGGGGCAACCCCCTCCTTCCCTTGATGCTGGCCCTTGGCAGGTTGTTTCCCTGCAAAGCCTGGGGGCTGCTTGCCCTTCCCTGGGGAGATCTTACCCCATTTTACTTACCCCAGTAAGTATGTGGATGATCCAAAGCTGGGAGGAGTGGGAGACACGCAGGAATGCTGCGCTGCCATTGGGCGAGACCTGGCCAGGCTGGAGAGCTGGGCAGTGAGGAACCAGATGAGGGTCAAGAGCAAGTATAGGGTCTGGCTCCTGGGAAGGAACAACTGTGGGTGTCAGGACAGGCTGGGGGATGACCTGCTGGAGAGGAGCTCTGCAGAGAAGGACCTGGGGGTCCTGGTGGAGGACAGGTTGGCCATGAGCCAGCAGTGTGCCCTGGTGGCCAAGAAGCCAGTGGGATCCTGAGGGGCATTGAGAGGAGTGTGGCCAGCAGGTGGAAGGAGGTGACCCTCCCCCTCTACTCTGCCCTGGTCAGGCCTCACCGTGAGTCCTGTGTCCAGTTCTGGGCTCCCCAGTACAAACCAGAGAGGGATCTCCTGGAGAGAGTCCAGCGAAGGCCACGAGGATGAGGAAAGGCCTGGAGCATCTCCCCTATGAGGAAAGGCTGAGTGAGCTGGGGCTGTTCAGCCTGGAGAAGAGAAGCCTGAGAGGGGATCTCATCAATGTTTATCAATATCTGAAGTGTGGGAGACAAGGGGAGATGGGCAACCTCTTCTCAGTGGCCTGTGGGGACAGGACAAGGGGCAATGGCCACAAGTTGGACCACAGGAGATTCCACACTGATGTGAGGAAGAACTTCTTTCCGGTGAGGGTGATGGAGCCCTGGGACAGGCTGCCCAGGGGGTTGTGGAGTCTGGAGTCAGGAGCTGGGTGGACAGCTGGTCTCTTTCTCTATTCATGATGTCCCAGTTGTGTGCTGGAGCAGCTCAGGTGCTGGTTGGACTGGGCTAGGCAGTGGTGGTGTGCTGGGCAGGCACAGGTGGGGAGCAGGGGATGGCACACAGAGCCTGCTGGGGGGGATTGGGGACTGTGGTGGCCCAAGGCCATCCATGCACACGAGCTGCAGGTGAACAGACTTGCCCTCTTGTGAAGGAGCCCTGGGACAGGTTGCCCAGAGAGGTTGTGGAGTCTCCTTCTCTGGAGACCATTCAAGACCAATCTGGACACGTTCCTGTGTGATTTAATCGAGGTGACCCTGCTCAGGCAGGGGCTTAGGCTGGGTGATCTTTCCAGGTCCCTTCTGACCCCTGACAGTCCATGTGTGTGTATGAAAACCAGGGCAGGAGCCCTCTGCCTGCGGACACATGGGGGTGCACACGTGTGTGCATGTATGCGCAGCACGCGCTGGCCCTGGAACAGGATCCGACCCCTCAGTGTTGCTGGCTCATCTCTCCTCCTTCCCTATTTATCTGCACTGGTGATGTCCAGGTTAGGGTTAAATCCTGTGCTGCTGGGTCTGCTTCACAGGTACCTGGGCAGCGTTCATGCGTGTACATACACATGCCCGCCCGTGTGCCATGCGTGTAACCTTCTACATGTGTGCATGTCATTGTGCATCCACGAATGGCCATGGTGTACATGCGGGGAAGCGAAGGATGCTTCAGGTGTGCTACTTACATGCCTGTGCCCGTGCCCATACGTGCACAGGCTCGTGTACCACTGCAGATGCCCAGGAAGGGTGGGTGGGGGGCCCATGGGAGTGTTTTGTGGGGCACATCTGCTGCAGCATGGGCCAGCACATTTATTTTGCCCACAGACATATGGGACACACACGCACATGGGACATGGTTTGTCCCGGCCGCTCCGTGCCCGTGTCGGTCCGTGTTCTTCCCCGCTGCTGTGGGTGCGTGTGCTGCTTCAGGGGCTTCAATCTGGGTGGCCGCAGACCTCGGCGCCATTCTCTGGTGCTTTGGGCCGGAGCTGCGTGTGCGTGGTGGGCACGGGCGAGCACGGCTGGGCGCTGGCGTGATGAGACCCTCTGCGCCGCGAGTGCAGCCCCGTCCAGGCAGCCCTGCCTGCTCTGTGTGCTGAAGGAGGGAAGATGGAGCAGGTACCGCATGGCGCCAGGCGTTGGTTGGTTTGTTTTTTTTTTATTATTTTTTTTCTCCGTAAAGGAGGGTATTTGGGGCCAATTGGAGCATGAATAATTCTTGCGGCGGCCAATGTGGTGGCTCCATGGCAGCGCTTGCCTGCAATGGAGGCCAGACCTGCTGGGGCTGCGCATTGCTTGGAGGGGGATGGGAGAGGGAGGGCTCATCGCAGGGCTGGGGCTCCGCTATAAATCCAGGCGAGGGGCTGAGCCAGCGCACAGCTCTGCTTCGCCCCGGCCCGCTGTGCCCCACGCCAGGACCCTGCGCTCAGCCCACCCTGCCTGCACGTCCTCAGCCAGTCGGTTCCTCGCCATGCCCGAGTGCTGGGACGGGGTAGGTACCCGCTGCCCTGCTCGCTGCCCTCCCTTCCTGGGGGCATTTTGCACCAGTGCATCCCCCCACCCCTCCCCACCCCAAAAAACCGCCCAAGCTGGATGGTCCTTCACACCCGTGAGGGCTCAGCGCCGGCTGGGTGGGTGTTGGAATTGGGGGGGGGGACCCTTTTCTGGGAACCCTTCCAACCCCCCACCCTCCTGCCGCATCGCTGATGTGCTGCGGGTTTCAGGGACGCGTTGTCCTTGAGCATGCCGAGGCTGAGGCCGGGTGGGGTGAGCAAGCACCGCTGTGGGTTGCTGGGGGTGGGGGGGGACGCTGCCCCTGCCCCACCCCCGGAGTTGCAGAGGGAGAGAGGGGGAGGTCTCTGGCTGTTTTGAAGCGACCCCTGAGACACTTCACAGCCTCCGCGGCAACAGCAACACCCGACGATGGCAACAGGCTGGTGCAGAGGGGAGGCAGCGAGGTGGGGGTGGCGCCGGTGGGATGGGTGCTGTCACCCCTGTGTCCCTCCTTGCTGGGACCATGGGTCGCCAGTGCCGCCCCCCCGCCCCCCAGCCCNTGCCGGGGAAGGAGCTGCCACCTTGGGCATGGGATTTTTGGGATGGGATTGTGGGCTTTAATGGGAGTGGAGGCAGCACTGTGCCCAGAATCAGACCACATGGACACCTCCTGCTTTGTGACCTTGGGCCAGGTCCTTTCCCTGCCTCAGTTTCCCCATGTCTCAACACCGGGGGGATATCCCTGCTCATCACCTGCTGCCTCGGTGGAGCAGAGGAGGATGAGGACTCGGGTCAGGGTGTCCTTGAGGAGCAGACTGTTGTCTCCACGGAGCCCTTGAACTGCCCTCGGGCACCATGTACCTGCTGGGGGACAGCGGATCTCGATGGCGGGGGGAGGGGGGCACTGCAGTGAGGAGATCCTGTCCTTGGGGTTCCTCCCACCGCAGGCCTGTGTCCTTCAGAGTCCTTGGCGGTGCGTAAGCTGTGGGAGCGCCCATGTCCCTGCTCCTCTCTTGCCAGCCCTGCCGGGAGGCTGCCAGTACCTACTGTGAGGACCAGGCCAGTTGGGCACCCTGCCAGCATCCCCCTTGAGGTCTGTGCCAGTGGGCTGGCTGGCAGGCAGGGGCATCTGGACCCCTGGTCTCTTCTCCCTGGGTGATGCCTTGGCCAGATCCCAGGCTCACATCCTCAGCTTCCCTTACTGTATGTGGACAATGGCCGTGAGGCTGCAGCTGTCTCAGCCAGGGAAACTGAGGCACGGGGCAGGCCTGGTGTCTTTATGGGGACAAAGCCATTTCAGTGCCAGGGGTTTTATGGTTACTTTAGGTGTCATTTTGAGGTCAGACTGCAGCATTTCCCAGGGTCTGACCACCGCTGGTTTCTCCTAGGCACAGCGAATCTGGGCTGTGCTGTGACTCTGTTGCCAAAAATCCCTCAAGGAACTCCCGTCCCATCCTGTGGTCCACCTGTCCTGACCTGCAATCCTCCTTAAGCCCTCTTGGATAACCCATCCCAATGCTCTCTCCCTCCATCCTAATCTGTGATCCCATCCCATGTTGGGAGCTATCTGATCCTAAATACTGTTGTTATCCTACACCAATCCTCCCCTTGCCAGTCAGGGGCTGGGAGTATCCATACGTGGCTTCCTCCACTGCCTGCCACCGCCAGGATGCCCAGAGCTGGGTTTTCCCAGGATGGCAGCACCCTTCTCTCATGCTGCCATGGGACCCAGCTGCCTGGGGAAGTGGGATTGCAGGAAGGGATGTCTTAGGGCAGGCAGGTGTCACCCCGTCCCTCCTCTTCCCCCAGGAACATGACATTGAGACCCCCTATGGACTGCTGCACGTGGTCATCCGGGGCTCACCCAAGGGGAATCGCCCGGCCATCCTGACTTACCATGACGTGGGCCTCAACCGTGAGTGCCGGAGCCTGGGCTGTGGGGTGCAAGGGCAGGCAGGGGTGGTCCTGGGGCTGGTACGAGGCACTGGAATGGTGGCCAAAGCCCACCCTGAGCCGTTAGCTCAGCTCCATTCCCTCCTCCCGAGGAAGGTCCTCATGTTGGGTCTCCTGAGGCATCTGAAAGCCCCAAAAGGGTTTGGATACTCAGACCCCAGTGCCAGCTGTCCACCTGCCCGCACCAGGCCGGAGAGGATGTGGGGGAAGCCATGTTGGTCCCTGCCACCACCAGCCCGTTGGTATTCAGAGCACAGACTGATGTCGGCTGGTGTCAGCGTGTCGTGGGGGCCGAAGGAGATGGGGGCTAGCAGGGAAGGAGAGGCCCTAAGCTGGGGACACTGCACTCTCTGCATCCTTGACCCACACCCAAGCCCCTGCCCTGGGCTGTGCCCCCACAGCAGAGTCGGGATGCCCAGTGCCAAGCCACTGGCAGCTTCATCAGCTGCCTTGCTGACACAGCAGCACCCTCGTGTCCAGGGGTGCATCTTGTTGGTTGCGATGGACCTTAAAACCTGCCCCACATTCTAGGAGGTTGTCTTGGCACTGATGCCACAAGGCAGGATCCCTCCAGGCCCTGGCAATGGCTGTGTCTTGCTGCAATGGTGGTGGTCCGTCCACAGCAGCGCTGGGGCTGTTTCTTTGTTTCCAAGCAGGGAGATTTGTGGAGACATTTCTCCAATCCCATGTTTGCTTGAGCCCTTTCTGGGGATTCGGGATATGGCCAATAATGCCCCAGACTGCAAATCCTGCTGCCTGCTGGGTGGTCCTGCAGCTCCTCTGGGCTTTTCACCCCCAGTCCCACCCCTCCATGCACCCACGCTCCTCCCAGTTGCGTCCATCTGTCCCAATGGGTGCAGACCTTGACAGCAGTGACAAGGAGCCTGGAGGGAAAGGGGGGGCTGGAAGGCTTTGGTGAAGTGTCACCCACCATTTGAAAGACACTGGGAGGGCAGGCGACCTTTCTCCATGGTCCCTGTGCTAGGGTGTTCAGTCGCTGACCCCCACCTGCCCTTTGACAGACAAGCTTTGCTTCAACACCTTCTTCAACTACGAGGACATGCAGGAGATCACAAAGCACTTCGTGGTGTGCCACGTGGATGCGCCGGGCCAGCAGGCAGGAGCCTCGCAGTTCCCTCAGGGGTAGGTGCCAGCTTCAGGGGCTCGCCATGCCCCCCAGGACATCACCTCCCCGCCTGCTGGGTTGTCGCTGCTGGGGCAGCAGTGGCCTGTCTGTGCGCAGGTCTCGCCTGACCACGGCAGAGCCTGTGGCACTGCCCAGCTGGGGGTGGGCAGTGAGGGGCGGGTGGCATTCCCTGGTTCCAGCCCCCCTGCTCCATGTGGATCCCATAACTGCTGTCCTGTGCCTCAGGTACCAGTACCCCTCCATGGACCAGCTGGCTGCCATGTTACCCAGCGTGGTGCAGCATTTTGGGTGAGTCATCCTCCAGCCCGTGGCTGCTGGCTTGAGGGCATGGGGCAGGGAGGGAGGCAGGGGTTTGGNCCCAGGGAACCCATGTTGGACCCCACTGTCTGTCCCCCCCCCATACGCACTTCTCCACTTTCCAGGTTCAAGTACGTGATTGGGATTGGCGTTGGGGCAGGAGCCTATGTGCTGGCCAAGTTTGCGGTGAGCCTGGGGCTGGGGTGGGCCAGCCCTGAGTTGTCTGTACCTGTAGTCAGCTTGGGCATGGGCGAGAGTGGGACCTGACACCCTGTGCCACTGTGAAGACTGTTGGAGGGACAAGGGGGGCTGGGGTGGCAGAGCCATGGCCATGGTGGCAGGGAAGTCCTGCCACAGGTCTCCCATCTCCCCAAGGATGGGCCTCATTGGCCCATACATCATCCTTCCCACTGAGCATCATCCCTCTTGCTCGCCGCAGCTCATCTTCCCCGACCTGGTCGAAGGACTGGTCCTCATGAACATTGACCCCAATGGCAAGGGCTGGATTGACTGGGCTGCGGCCAAGGTGGGCACAGTCCTTACCCCCTCCCCAGACCTGGCAGCTCCCTGGGCATGGGAGCCAGCGATGGCAGCATGCTGACTCCCTGTGTGTCCCACCCACTCCTCCACCCCCTACAGCTCTCAGGCCTCACCAGCACGTTGCCGGACACTGTCCTGTCCCACCTCTTCAGCCAGGTAAGGGCTGCGTGTCCTGCTGGCCCCTGCCTGCGCCCTGCCTTCGCCCTGCCTGCCAGGGGCCACAGTGCCACTGACCCTGGAGAAGGGGCTAGTCCATCCTTCCTGCTGGATCCGGGTCTCAGCCAGTGACCTGTGGCTGCATCCTGCCCAGCTGTGTGGCCACATGCCTCACGGGCTAGCTGGCATGTCACGGACTGGCCCCGGGTGGGGGTGGGGGAGTGGGAGGAGGGTGCCTGCCCTGATCCCCATCTCCTGCCCACACAGGAGGAGCTGGTGAACAACACAGAGCTGGTGCAGAGTTACCGCCAGCAGATCGGCAGCATAGTAAACCAGTTCAACCTCCAGCTCTTCCTCAACATGTACAACAGGTGAGCACCCCAGGAGCCCCTGCCAGCGGGCTGACCCCCCCTGAGCTGTGCCATCGTGAGGGGCTGCAGTGCTGGGAGGGGGGCAGCCCTGAGGCCACCGTGGGAACCCTCTTGGGTGCTTCCATAGCCTTCTGGCACAGGAACATGGGAGTGGTGGCACCTCACTGCAGCCATGGGTGTGCGTTGCTGAGTCTCCCCCTGTGCTGGGTGCAAGCACAAGCCTGGGCAGGGGGTTAGAGGTGCCACCACATGCAGGCAGAGGGTTGGGAACCTTGCCATGCTGCTGGGTGGGGGCAGCATCCCGCCTCCCCATGGTGTCGGCTTGACTCGGGTCATAGCAGAGGTGGCTGTGGGGGTCCTCTATCTATGGGGTCCCGGAACTGGGGGTCGAGTGCTGCTTCCCGGAGCTGGTGGGGCCCTGGCATTGGTGGCAGCACCTGCTCATGGGATCATATTGGCCCTCTTTTACCTCCGTCAGCCGCAGGGACCTGGACATCAACCGGCCTGGGACCGTGCCCAATGCCAAGACGTTGCGGTAAGAATCCTGCCAGCATGGCATGGGGGGGCATTTCCAGGGCGGTGGAGCCCACCCAGGCTAAGCCCTGACTGTGCCCCTTCCTCCTCTCACTTCCAGGTGCCCTGTGATGCTGGTGGTTGGAGACAATGCGCCTGCCGAAGAGGGAGTGGTGGGTGGTGGGGTGGTGCCTGAGGGTGTCACGCTCATGGTCACTGCCTGCTCGACATGTGTGAGCCCCCATGTGCAGGAGCACGCTCACGTGCCAGGCTACCTGCTTGTGAGGGCATGTGTGCGGCTGTGTTTACAACGTGTGCACTTGGCTGCGTGGGCACACGGGCACTCTCCCTGCTTGCCCAGCCACACTGTTGGCCACACTCACACAGTCAGCCATGGGTGCTGTGCAGGGAGACGTGTAACTGCATGCGCACACCCCTGCCCCCCCCCCCATGCCTCCAGGTACGTGCATGCAAGGACACCTGTGTGCGTACGCACACGTGTGTGGATGCCTCACCAGCTCCAGAACCCTCGTTTTCCAGCCCCTTCTCTTACCCAGACGTCTGGGAGGAGGAAGATCCTTCCTATCCCATGGCAAGGGGGGGGCGGTTCTGGGGGCTTGAGGCTGACCTAGCGCCCTGTCCTCACTTGGATGGGGTGGGATGTGCCAGCTGGAGCACCATGGGCCAGTGGCAGTACCTGTGGGCAACCTCTGGCAGGCTCAGGGCACCCCAGGGTGCTGATGTCATCCCTCTGGCCCGCAGGTGGAGTGTAACTCCAAGCTGGATCCCACCAACACCACCTTCCTGAAGGTAAGTGGGTGGCAGGGGGCACCCGGGCAGTCCCTGCAGCCCAAGTGCCCCACCACCCTCTGCCCCAGTGCTGCATGGCATCCCCCTCTCCTCACTCCAGATCTGTCCTGACCATGGGGCCGGGGGCTGGCAGTGGAGGGGTGGGGTGGGGGTCAGGGTGGCCTCAGCAGCAGCATTGGGCAGCAAAGGCAAAGCTAAGCAGGACCCTCTCTCTGCAGATGGCTGACTCGGGTGGGCTGCCCCAGGTCACGCAGGTGAGCCCTCCCAGTTGCCCCAGTTAACTGGGTATACGGGGCCCTGAGGTGTGCTCCGGTGCAGGGTGTGGGGGCAAGGTTTGCATAGGGGTCCCATGCATGGGCTGAGCAAGGATCTCGGCCCTG
>VXBZ01002757.1:11251-32939 GCA_013399135.1 Heliornis fulica
GGGGGGGTGCGCACAGGGGAGGCCGCGGCGCCCGCGCCGCCACTCACCCGGCGCCAGGCCCAGCAGGGCCCCGCACAGCAGCAGCCCCGCCGCCATCTTGAGCCGTTCGCGGGCAGCGGAGCCGCAGCGGCTCGGCCCGGCGGCGGCGGCGGCAGCGTGGCCCTGCGGCCCTTTCGCTTTCACTCTGGCACAGCAAAAGGAAAGGAAAACCACCAGCCCGAGCCGAGCTCATCTCCTCGGGACCTGCTGCGCAGCCTCTGACAGNAGCCTCTGACAGCTGCCATAGAATCATAGAATCATAGAATCATAGAATCATAGAATTGTTAAGGCTGGAAATGAGCCCTAAGATCATCCAGTCCAACCATTAACCTACCGCCACCAAGTCTACCCTTAGACCATGTCCTCAAGCACCGCATCTCCCCGTCTGTTAAACCCCTCCAGGGATGGGGACTCAACCCCCTCCCTGGGTAGACAGTTCCAATGCTTGATGATGCCCATCACATCTCTGCCCGCTTGCTTTTCAGAAGACTTTATCTCCATGAGAAACATGGAGGTGGAAGATGGTTTCTTTTTTATGGTCGTGTGTCTGTGTCCCCCCCTCCCCGGATCCTTCTTTAACTGCACAGCAGCCGGTTAATGTCAACCCCTACAAACCTGTGAATCTGTAAACTAAACGTGCAAGTAACAGAAGTATGGTAGAATAACAGTCATTGCTGGCATTAAAATATTCTGCAGTCCAGGACTGATAGAAAGGGAGATAAATATATTAGCATTGCATGAATGATGTTACAGGCTGTAACTCAGAAAGTTGGAAGAGGCTTTTCTCTGGTGCAGCTTGAAGCTAGCTGTGAACCTCTCAAGGTGATAACTGCACATGTAGGGAGAGAGCTAATATTAAAATAAATTAGTCCAAATGAGAACTATACTGCCATGGGATAACAAGCTTCGGAGTTGGGGACCAGAGAATAATCTCTGATAATCACAATGGGCCTTAGGCCTGTGATTCTCAGTGTGGCAGATGACAAACTTCTTCACAATCCATTGCTGAACATGGGAAAGATTCGTTAGCTGTAAACAGTTAAGCCATAGAGCTGCTGGTCACAAAAAAATAAGTTTGGAGTGTGTGATTGTGATTTCCTTATGTAAAACTGAAGTGAAAAGCTAAATAAGGACTAGGGAAGCGAAATATCTGTAGGGCTGTATTGTATAATGTAATACCCCAGAAACATATCAAGAAGTTAAAAGAACTCTTGAAGATGGACAGTAGTGGTGAGAAACCAATGTGAAAGAAGCTCAGAACTTCTGTGGGCAAAGTACAGTGGCTGCAGAAGCAAAAAAACCCAAACATGTATCTAGCTGAAAAGCTGCAAGGTTATTGAGAAGGGTGGAAGGAAAGGTGAGGGCTTGACAAAGAAAACCTTTCTTCAGGTGTTTGTAGATGTAATGTAAGGACAACACAGAAATGGGATTTTTAAAAGAGAAGGTTTTCTATGTAAGTAAATAACCGAGCCAGGAGGAGAAAGTGGCTCTGCAAAGAAGAGGAGGTCAAAATAATAAAAATAAAATTATTGCTGATTGTCCTGGTTCAGCATGACATCATATGGTATGTAATACCCCTGTGGTCAGCTTGGGTCATCTATCCTGGCTGTGTTCCCTCCCAGCTTCTGGTGAAAATTAACCATCCATCTATCCTAGACAAACCCAGGACAGGAGACATATCCTCAGACTTCAACCAGGACAATTAAAATGAAGAATGAAGCAGAAGAGTGTGGTGCATATGAGGGCACAGGAATCACCACATCTGCCTTGAGAACGAAGCAAATGTTTATGCAATGAAACAAACAAGATCAGACATGGATTTTGTTGGTTTTTTTTTAAAACCATCATAATTTTTATTCTTAAGAAAGCAACAAGGAGTTACAGAATTCTGCAAAAATAACAAAAACTGTTCAGATAAATTTTACCTTTTTTGTGCTCACTTAGTTTTCAGAGCTGGAGGTTTGGGAAGCAATTTACCCCCTCCAACCTGGACTTTCAGTACTTGTCAGTACCTGCCCTTTCACCACTTCAGAATTACCATCTGCCCTGTGTCACTGTATAACACTGGTTGGAAATTTCTAGACCCTTACTCCAGGAGAAGTATTGCAAGCACAGCAAATGATGAACACACAGGAATATAAAAATCTGTGACTGTGGTTTTACTGTGGGCTTTCAGCCCAGGTGTCACAAACCTGAACACTTCAACCCAGAAGAGAGGCCCAATGTATAAACTGCAATTCAGAACTAAGCCTGTGTTTCCCTGGGTTCACCAGGCTCCTCCAAATATCTTACTTTGGCTGTCAAAACCAAGTAAAATAAAATAAACTCTCCATTCCCCTTATGTCTCTGCTGGCCTAAATATCACTCCTTTTCTCCTGCTGTATGGTGACAGAACCATTTCCTCATGAACTGTTTGCAGCTGCATCACCTCTTCCACATCCCTTTTTCCTTCATTTCTGTGCCCTTCTACCTTTCTCCACTTGCCTCTCCCCAATGACCCCTACAGACAGGTCTGCTCTGCCCAATCCCATTTCAAACCTTTCCTGTTTCTCATCTTTCCACTCTCTTGTCCAGACCATTTTGCCCCACTCTGAGTCATCTGATTTCCATGATGCCATAATTTAATTTACTTTTCTTCTAATGAGAGGAAATGATGCAAAACACATCAGCCCAGAGCATGCAGAGTATTGCCCTTCATGAGACTTGTGATGGAAATCAAATTTATGAAGAGTTTTAACTTTCCACTGGTCAAGTTATGAGCTTAAACTAGGAGTCCAAGCCAACTTCTCACCTTTTAAATAATCCAGTGTTGTGCTTACCAAGATAGACAGGACAAGGAAGGTTCCTTGCAGCTCCCCAAAGCTTCTGCCAACTGCTAATGAGCTCTGAGCTAGCTTGGCATGCATCCTCTGATTAATTAAACTGCACCCCACACCAGCCCACAGCTCTCTGTTAGTGTTAAATGTGAGATAAATAGTGGTGACCAGCTTATATTTGCCAGGTGGGTATAGACTAATGTAAGGGTGATCTCTACATCCCTCTACAGCTTTCCCTCTGTCAGGGTTGGGTTAACCAACCAACCTGGAGATGACTGTGGGTTTTTCAGCTTCTGCTGTACATGCTCAAGGTCACTTAACCAAATTTACAGCTTACAGAAGTATACCTGTATCTTCACAGGGGCAAATTTATCTTTCCCTGTGATTTAAGAGCGTGTGTTGCACTGACTCTGGCACCTCCTGCTTGGAGAAGAAGCAGGATCAGTGATAGTAAGGCTGGAACTGAAGTCCCACAATCTCCAGGAGCAAGGAGATACAAGAAGAGAATCCTCTGGCATCAACAGAAGGAGGCCAGAAATAGTGCCAGTGACTCTGGCATTAAGGTGAAAGGAGTCCAAGTCATACATCACATAAGCCACAATTTCAGGGCAGCCACACCAGTTTACAGCAGTCAAGAGGACGATCAGATGAGACAAGTTTCACAGGTTCATTTTTTTCATGGTCTCTCATACCACCCTTGAACACTGACTTAAGCTTAGACCACTCCCTCCCCAGTTCATCCATAATTTTAAGTGGCTCCATTTTTAAGTACCCAGCAGAGATACTGGCACCCAGTTTTTGGACTTGCATTCTCAGTTACTGTGCTCTGCAGCTACAGCTGGGTGCTCAGCAACTTTGAAAATCAGGTATGTGGCATGTGAAGGATGAGGCATGGATGTAGAGACCAGCCTAGGAAGTCTGGCTGTGTGTTCTCACCTCTGCCAACTTCCCTGTGTAAAACAGAGTGGCCTGTTGTGACAGGACAAGGGGTGATGGGTTTAAAATAGAGGGAGGGAGATTTAGATTGGAGATTAGGAAAAAGTTCTTTGCTGGGAGAGTGGTGGAGCACTGGAACAGGTTGCCCAGGGAGGTGGTGGATGCCCCTGGATCCCTGGAGACGTTCAAGGCCAGGTTGGATGAGGCCCTGAGCAACCTGATCTAGTTGGGGGTGTCCCTGCTTCTTGCAGGGGGGTTGGACTAGATGACCTCTGGGAGTCCCTTCCAACTCCAGCCATTCTGATTCTATGATTCTGTGATAATTGGGCAGCTTGTATGGGATGTTTTGAGGGCAGGTGGACTTTTGAAAGCAACTTTGAAGGAAGGCCAGTTTGGTGTTGGCCAGTGGCTTAAGCCCCAGGATGAAGGATCAGAACACCCAGCTTTAACTGCTCCCTGCCTCCCTCTGTTCATATGCTTGTTTCCTCTGCACAGTGCTGGGATGCTACTTGTGTTTTCCACAGGATACCTGCAGAGCCAAGTTTATATTCTCATGTGTTATGAGACTTCCCAGAAAGGATCTCTAGGGACAGAAAACGAATAGCATTAAAAACCAAAAATAAATACATGTAACTGCTGCTACTCCTGCTCCTGGGACCAGTCCACTGTCCTCACTACCCAGACAATATGCTCCTGAGGGTGTGTGTCTGGAGAAGAAAAACATCCTCTTTTGGTTTAAAGTCTCCCAGGGACCTAAGCTGCAACTGTAGACAAGGATGAGCTGCACTCAGTCACTGTGCAACTCATGCCTTGGATTACCAAGTGCTTAGCTCAGGTCCATCAGCAACCTTTATGGACAAGAGAGGGCTCCTTTGCACAGCCACCTCATCCCAGATCTGCACCCAGGCCAGGGATGACAAGTGTGGCAAGTGTTCATCCAGCTAGGCCAGTTTTCAGCTGCCCAACCCAGGTGAGGAGAGCAGTGCTCCAGGCCAGCAGATCTCTGAGCTCCAGATGAGCTTCTCCTGCTCGGTTCTGGTTTTAAATTAGTGTATTTATTAATCAATAAGCCAAATCCTAATCACTCCCCTGCTCAGCAAATAAATAAATAAATAAATAAACCTTATACTCCAGCCCACTTAACTGAAGCAAACATTACCCATACTATTACTAAATGGGTTGCTGAATGTCTTTTCTTTTACATAAAGGAATAATATTTCTTGGACATATATTTTACAGTTGCTTACAATTACAATTTGCAATTTACAACTGCAAAACAGAGTGGGTAAGGCACTCTACAAATGACTTCCAATATTCTTTGGTGGCTTTAATGGATTTTTAAATGGAACAGAGAAACTTGTTGACTGAAAAATATAAAAAGCCAGTTGAGCCCCTAAAACTTGCTGCTTGATTATTTCTAACAAAGAGCAAGTTTAGTTGCTTTGGCTGCTTTGAATGCTCAGCTTTAGGCTTGCACTCAAGTAGGCATGCTTGCCTGAACTGAGGTCTTAAATGATGATCTGTGGCTGCAGAATGCATTCCCAAGTCCTCACTGGCATTCTAATTAATTCACCTAATTCTGGGGCATCCTTTTATTTTGCCCATATCTCAGAACAGATTAGCACTCCCTAGGTCTGCCAGGCAGGAGGGCAATTCACCTGTGCTCCTTGAACTTGGCTTTCCAGCCAAAACTGAAGGGTTTCAGCCTTGCTTCTGGAACAGACTTGCCTGCTTTCTCAGGGGCAGCCTGCCTTCCAGGTTGGGAAGAAGTTGTTTTCAAACAAGATCTTATTGCTTTCTGTATTAATCAAGGAACAGAAACATAAACCACATGTTACCAGTGAGCAGTGGATGGAGTTTTAACAGTAAAATTCATGCAGGGAAAAAAAAAATATATATAAATCTGCAGGATCTTACAAACACAACTGGTGAGAAGCCCAGAGGAGGGTTGGAAGCAACAACCTTTACACCCAAATCCCCAAATCTTCTTTTCAAGGGCTCTGAAGGGAGCGTGGCAGAGGGTGATCATGTCGTTCAGACTCGGTGCTTGAAAGTAGAAACCAAAGTCTTCTGAGTCTGCTCTCGAGATTCGGTCATGCCTGCCAGCAGCACGGGGTCTGTCTTGTGCTCCACCTGGTAGAAGGGACAATTCTTCAGGTGCTGTGACATGCATGCAATGTCACTGCGCTGCCACTTGTTCACTCTGGAGAACAGGCTGCTGAACCGCCAGACCTAACGCGGGACAGGGGGGGGAGAAAGTCAAGGTGTGGATGTGAATTGAAGTGTGAATGTTGGTCAAAAAAAAAAGAAGATTTAAGAAATGTATGTATTTCTATAGTGGGTCTGCATTCCTCCTACTGGAGAGGCTGTCATCACCAGTGAAAATGGGGTCTCTGTTGTTATGTACCTCATTCTTGCTGGTTTTGCTGCTTTAGCCATTTTTAATGGGCAAGTATTCTGCAGTTTTTGGTGCCAGTCTAGTGCAGGGCATGGGGAAGTGCAGGATACCTGACCACAGCACCTCTGCAGAAAACCCCATCACATGCACAGTGTCAGCCAAGATGTTTATAGAGCACAGCAGATTCGTGTGATGCCTATCTCAAAGAAACCCGAGCTCATAAAGATCTTCCAAAGCACCTATCAGCAACTTCAAAGTAATTAACATTACAACACTCTTGTTTCTCACCCCACCCCAGAACAAGCCTGGAAAATCTGAAGTTAAAGTTGTTCCTAGAGGATGTACAAGCTTAAAAAAAAATGTGCAGTTAAACTGTTCTGATTCTCTTTGCAGTGATAGCATGTACTGTTTAGTAATTTATTAGCATGTGGTGATAAGATTGTGATTAAGTCACTTTAATATTTGCTATATGCCATTAAATCAGATTTATTTTTAATGTCATAGTAGGTTTCTTCTCCCTAAAAATGTTTCTTCCTGTAGGAAAAAGACAGTAGATGGGTTTGCTATGTTGAAGAATCCCTGACCCTGTCCTAGTCCTAAGTAATCATAGCTACTATAAACAATATAATAGATATAATATAATATAATATAATATAATATAATATAATATAATACATCACAGTATGATGTAGCTATAGCCAAGAAATTCAGAGTAAATACATGCAGGATGTTTTGAAGCAGAGCCTCTGCTTTGGAAACATGGTCCCTGTGTGGCCACTACAGAGAGCTGACATGAAAAGGGTTAGACAGTCCTTAAATCCAGTGCTGCTGGTTTGAAATTGCCCTACAATAACTGAAGTTAATTGCTATATGATTGCTCAGCTGGAATTTCTTCCTTTTGCTGAAAGAAGCCACCTCCTCCAGTGAATTATTTCAGTGGCTAATTCCTGTTTTGGACTGGGCTAATTCAACTTGCAGCCATCAAACTTTGTTCCACAGGTTTTTAATTCACCACATTTCATGTCTTCTCTTAACAGAGAACACTTTCTCCTAATAAAAAGTCATAAACTGCTGAGCTGTCATTTGATAAGAATAAATGGGGTGAAGATGTTCAGGGTCTGTTTGACAGCCAGGTTCTTAGGTCACTTCTGAGAAGCTTCCCTGGAACTGTAAGTTATTTGTTGCTACATCTCTGTTTTGCCTGTGTAGTCATGCAGGAGACTCCTGTGTAATTCTTCCAAACAGGGTCTGGTCTTAATCAATGTGTTCCTCAATGGCCTGGATGAGGGGATGGCAAGTTTGCTGAAGATGACTGAGAGGGGAACTGGGACAAGTGGCCAAAACACCAGAAGCCTGTGCTGCCATCCAGCGAGATCTGGATGGGATGGAGAGTTGAACAGAGAGAAACCTAATGAAGTTCAACAAGGGCAAGTGCAGGGTCCTGCATCAAGTGAGAAATAACCCCAAACAATGCAAGGTTAGGGGCTTACCTGGAAGTCCTTGTGTCAACAAGCTCTCCAAGAGCCAGCAACATGCCCTCATAGCTCAAAAAGGCCAGTGGTGGCATCTTGGAGTGCATTAAGAAGAGCTTGGACAGCAGGTTAGGGGAGTTTATCCTCCTCCTCTATCTACTCTGCCCTGGTGATGCCACACCTGGAGTGCTGTGCCCAGTTCTGGGCTCCCTGGTACAAAAAAGACAGGGAACTACTGGAGAGAGTCCAGTGGAGGGATGATGTGGGGACTGGAGCATCTCTTGTATGAGGAAAAGCTGAGAGAGCTGGATCTGTTTAGCTTGAAGAAGAGAAGACTGAGAGGGGATCCCCTCAATGCTTCAAATATCCAAGGGGCAGATGTCAAGAGGGTGAGGCCAGACTCTATTCAGTGGTGCCAGAGACAGGACAAGGGTCAATGGGCACAAACTGGGACACAGGAAGATGCATCTCAACGTGAGGGAAAACTACTTCACTCTGAGAGTGACAGAGCACTGGCACAGGCTGCCCAGAGAGGTTGTGGAATCTCCTTCTCTGGAGATATTAAAATCCTGCCTGGATGTGATCATGTGAAATCTGCTTTAGGTGATCCTGCTTTGGCTGGGAGGTTGGACTGGGTGACCCCCAGAAGTCCCTTCCAACCCTTACCATCCTGTGACTGTGAAACAGCCCATAAGGGTGTGTTGGAGATGCAAGGGGTATTGGTGATTGGAAAAGAGCTCAGCACACCAGGATGAGCTTGGGAGAACCTTTACTTCAGTTCAGCATCCATCTTGTGTCCTCTTTCAGCAAGGCTCCACTTCTATTGTACATCTTGTGAGGTGTTGATGCAGCTAAGCTGAGAAGGTCCCACAAGGGTGGTAAATTTCCAGCACAAACAGTGGGAGACCAGCTTTGGAGAAGGTGGCTCCCCATCCCAAGGCTGCTTCCTCATGTGCTTGCAACACAAAAAAACCTCATGGCAATGCTTGAATGACTAACCACAGAAGCCTTTGGGGGCTGCTGTGAATGCCTGAGCTCCTTTCACAGCCACATCTCCTTGGTTTTTACCTTTTTTTGGTGTTCTAAAGCATGTTTTAGTTTTTATAACCCTAGTTCAGCTTGTTAAGAACAAACAAATAAACAAAAAAACTTAAGGTTCTTCAAAAATCCATGGAATTTTTGAAGACATGGAATATCAGGAATTCTCACGTATGAACAGGTACCCAAGACGAGCTTGGATGGGGACTTTCAGCTGGTCAGAAGAAGTCCATTTACACTTCCCTACCTTTGCATTTGACATCCCTGACCCCTGGAAACTGTGGAGCAAATTCACAACCTCATATCTGACCCTCCCCACACATGCATGCTGGTACACAGCATCCTCCACTATGCTTTTGCTCTCTCTGCAGAGAACCCATGGCTGTCTTGTCCCCGGTGTCCCAGTTACTTGCCTTTTTGTGAGCTTTCCACGAAGTGCCACCATGGGAATATCTCTTTTTCTCCCAGACCAGCAGGACCATTCCCCTCTCTTGAAGAAGGGTGGCACAGATGTCCCTCATCAGCACTGACACTTGTGATAGCTGAGACAAACTGAAGCTGTCCAGGAACCCTGCAATGTACTTGATGAGTTCCACTGGGAGGCTGCTCAGTGAGTCCTTATTTCTCCCTCTCTTAGTCTCCATGGAATTGCACTTCCCTGATTCAGCAAGGAGGGTGTCCACCTCTGGTTTAATAGCAAATGTCTTGAGAGGTTGGCTGTATATAACCTTGGCCTTAAGTCCATCGGGGCGGAAGTGGTTTTGAACAAAAGTACATCCCAGATAGGCCAGTGGGCAGCGATGCTGGAACCATCCATCCAGACATGACTGGATATCAGCATGAACGTTCTTGAAGTGGAAGGGGAATTCGTCCCTCCTGAAGAAATGACTGCAAGTGAATGTGAAAGCTGAACTGCTTTTGTTGTGTCTTCTGGTTACACATTCGGTGTAGAGCTCCACGTGGAGTTCTGGTGGGCTTTCCTCCTCCAGAATATCTGCTAGGACTGCCTTGGAGGAGAAGGGCTCCAGAGAAAAGCTGTATGTCTGCGTTGCAAAGTCCACAAAGAGACCATCGATGCCCCTTGCTTCAGAGATCTCATGACCTTTCAACTCTTTTTCCAGTGCACACAGCAGGGTGGCTTTAACTAGGTCTGTCTTAGGTAGTTCTTCTAAGTTTATTCCCAGTTCCGAGGTATCCACCGACTTGTCTGAAGTTGGCACCTTGTGGCCCAGCGCATCTCCTAGCCGTGCTCTTTTGCCACAGTAACTAACTGGCACCTTGAAGGTGTAGACAGTCTTCACCTCCTGAGCTTCCAAGTTCCCATAGACAAAGTCTTTTTCCTTTGGAGTGCAAGCAGCGAGCTGGCCAAAGCGGATGAGCATTCCCCCGTGATGTACCAGATACATGTTGTAATCACCAACACCAACTTCCTTCTTTAGCCTCTCCAGGACTCCTTCTTGCCAGGGAGCCAGGCCTGTCATTTCTGTATTCTGTGCCACTTCTTCAGGCTTTTGGTCCTCTACCTCTCCTGCACTGTCAGGTACTTCCTTTGCCTCCTCTGTGGAGCTGGTAGCATGAGGGGCTGACACTGTTTTCTTGGAAGCCTCCTCTGTCTTTTGTCCTGCACTGGCTGCTGAGCCCGTTACCTTGCAGGCAAGAAGCTCTTTGCTGAAAATGTTCTCCCAGGTTTTGTAACTTCCCAGATCCATTCCCTCTTTGTTCTTTGCCAGATCTTCAAGCTCACGTTGGCTGAGCTTGGACAACTGGTCGTCAGCCTCTTGGGAAGCACAGGCTGCTTCTCCCACAGGACCTTCTACCCCACCCATGGCTTCATCCAATAGCTCATCTACTTCATCCTTTCTCCTCCACTCTGGAAAAAAGTTGGCTATTTTCAAAGTCCTGAAAAGTATCTTCTGGTCTCTGAGAGCCAAGGCTGTGTCCAGATCCTCTTCATTCAAAGTCTCCTTCATAATGTTCTTGTGGAGGGTTGTGTCTGAATCCACGTTGGGCCAGCGGTTCCACTCCATTGAGCAGCAGACAACGCTGGCTGGACACACCTGCAGGTGTTTTGCCAGCTTACAGCGGGCCATGGAGAAAGGGCAACCATAGGCTAAGTTGAGGCAGGAGACCTGCTCTAAGGGACACAGCAGCTGGTGCTCCTCTTCCTTGCACATGTGGAAGGTGGCCCCACAGTGCAAGCGGCAGCTGATCACCAGGCAGGAGACAGAGGGCTCAAACGGTGCCCGACAGTGGCGGCTGAAACATCTCTCGCAGTGTTGGTGCTGCCCCAGGGGGGCTCTCCGAGCCTGGTGCTGTGTGCAGCAAAGACAAGAAGACAAGGAGAGTTATTGCCTGAAGGAGCAAGGATGACCACAGCCCCTCTGTTCCCGTGCTTGCTTCCTACGTGTGACGTGCTCACGTGCAACTCTAGTGACAATAAGGCTGTGGGCAGAGGGCTGCCAGCTCCACACCATTGTGTATCACCACTGATCCCCATGGTACAGCATGGCCTGAGAGCAGAACCAATATAGACAAGCTCCTTACTTATTAGCCCACCAGAGGCAGGCAGGGGTTGGGAGTAAGCTCTTTTCTGTCCCAGTTTACACACTGGGTCTATCAATACCAAATTGCTGAAATCAAGACTGTGAGAGGCACAGGGAAGGGGAGTCCCAGTTCCTCGACACTGTTTGGATAGGAAAGATGACATTTCTTTGCCTGCTTTAGAGAAACCAGCTGGTCTTGCACAAAAGGAACCTCCCATTGCTCTCCAGCAGCAAGGCTGAGAGTTGGGCCTATCTTCATGATTCTGTTTCCCAGTGTGGAAACCAGCCTGGGTGAAGGCTAAAATGCCTGGCCTTCTTTACTCTGTTTTCCTGACCTACCCTCTGAGTTAATGCCTCCTTGTTGAGCAAGATCCACTTTCAGGTGTCAAAACCTGGAATAAAGTGATGCTTTGGTTTGTGTTTTGGAGAGAAGCTCCGGAGTGCGGCGGAGGCTCGTTGCAAGGTTATACTCAGGCAGTTAAACCCATTTTCTTTCACTTTTTTTTTCATACAAACTGCCTTTCACCTTCTTCTCCTTGCTGTCACCAGTGAATGTTGAGTAGATAGAAAGGGGGAGAAGAGGCCAGGTTGGGTTTATCTCTTCCCCAGCTCAGCACCACAGTGTGCAGTCAGTGTGGAAAGGAAGCAACAAAGGTCTAAGCTCAACAGTGCTTCTCCCAAAAATACATTTTTGTTCCTCTAGGATCTATTTTAGAGCATGATCTTAAAAAAATTGCTCACCACTGCTGTACCTTTTCAGTTCATATTATGTACTTCTGACCAGTCAGTGTCAAACACTACCCAGAGTGGAACAGGAGATCCTGAGCTCATCAGGTTTTAGATTTAGGTTATGGAGGTGTTACTGACACAACAAGGGGACACAGAGTTGGAAAAAGAGGTCCCAGGCACCAAGTAATAAACCAGTCTCCAATGCATAAATTCATCTGCCACCAGGCAGCTCCATGAATTTAAAACATTTTGCAACCAGCAGACTGGATTAAAAGAACAAGTTGAAGATGCCAAAACAATTGTTTCAGAAATTTCAACTAGTTTTAGTATATAAATAGGCTAAATGTTTTCTTAAGGAAGACTGCATTTCACTTCTCACATTTCCATATTAATGGAGTTTCAATATATATGTATATATATACACACACACACACATTTTCCTCTCCTCCTATATGAGAAACCTTTCATATAGAGAGGACTTAAAATTTTCCTGAGGTTCCAAGAAAAAACAGAAATATAAGAAGATGATGTATAAAGATATATAACTTATATAAAAAGTTATCACTGCCAGATTACTGGCTTTGTGTCAGAATTAACCACTGATCTGCTTTGCTTTCATCTATGATGTTGGCTGCACGGTCACTACTTGGAGCTGCTTCTCTGGAGACCTTCAACTCAACATGGCCCAAAGAAGAGCTTCTGCAAGGAGAACCACCCCCAACGTTGGCCTTTCTGTTCTTTGCTGTAGGAGCTGCATTCCAGGTTGGTTCAGCCTACTGCAAATCTTTGTGGGAGGGGAAAAGCTAACGATGAGGAGGAGCTGTAGTTCTGTTTCCAAACAATTCTTCCCACCACACTTTCTCTGCAGTAGGAACCACCCAGCAGAATCTCCAACCACAGAATCATAGAATGATCAGGGTTAGAAGAGACTCCCAGAGGTCATCCAGTCCAACCCCCNCATCTTTCTTGTAGGCCCCCTTGAGGTCCTGGCAGAGCGCTAGAAGGTCTCCCCGGAGCCTCCTCTTCTCCAGGCTCAACAGCCCCAACTCTCTCAGCCTGTCCTCGTAGGAAAGGTGCTCCAGCCCCTTTAGCATCTTTGTGGCCTCCTCTGGCCCCTCTCCAACTGCTCCATGTCCTTCTCATGTTGGGGGTTCCAGCACTGGCACCAGTACTCCAGGTGAGGTCTCACAGGGCAGAGTAGAGGGGGAGAATCCCCTCCCTCGATCTCATTTGGCTCTTGGAAAAATTATACATGGTTAGTAAAACAATTTAGATTTTGGATTGTTGTTTTTATTTTTGGTTTTGTGGGTCCCCCTCCCTCCCAAGGTTAGAGAAAATTCAGTAGCTGACTTCACCTAGATGTGACTGTTTTGAATCCACAGGCTAAAGCGCCCAAGCCCTGAGGAGAACTGAGCTGCAGAGGAAGCTGATGCAGGCTCCAGGGGAAGAGATGTTGCATGGAGCTGCTTCCCTTCTCCTTCTTGAAGGCACTGTCTTAACTTCTCATTCACACTCTCACAGCCCAGCAATGTGGGTCATGAACAAAAAAATGTCTGGGAAGGTGATGCCTGTGGGTTCTGCACAAGGATGACACCAGGTGCTGGCCAGGGTGGCCCCAGTCAGATCCAGCCCTTAAATACCTGTGTTTTAGGATGGCATCTGTCCTGCTTTGGGCTGTTTATAGTTACATATACTTTTATGCAGCTCAGAAAGCATATGGATGGATTTATTTCACATTGGCATCATCCTTGCTGCTCTCATTCTTGTAGCATTTAGCTGCAAATATAATATCTAAAAATAGTCCCAGCTATGACTTGCATAAGGTCAGAGGAAGGCTGGGTGCATTACACTGCCATAAAAACATGAATGTCTCAACAATACTTTCTACTGCAAAACTGCATTTGGAGAGAAATAATTGTTAAATAAGAATAAATCTGAGGCACAGGCCTTATGGTTCTTCAAAACTATAGAGATGGCTGATTGGAGAGTTTCTGGAGAGGAGCTTGATTTCACATTGCTATAATAAACCCCATCCAAATGAGAAAACAAGCTTTGATTATGAAAATGACCATATCAGAGCATTCAGGTGGAGAATCAATAAATAACACCATGCAGGTATCTTTCAGTTGAGTTCAGCTCACCTCTAATTTGAACATGCTGCTCTTTTCAGACAAATGATTTCTGCCCCTCTCTTTCCACTGTCAACTCTGTGAGGCCAGAGGACTGTCAGAAGGGAGATATTATTTTCTTTTGTCTGATATTTATCAGGGTTTGAATGCTGCTTCCATCCTGACATGCCAGTAGTCAGGAGCTCTGTATTTTCACTGATGATCTAGTTAGTTCTGTTCTTTACCCAATGGTATTTTTCTCAATACACAAACTACAACTCCAAGCAGAAAAGTTGACCAATTCTTGTCTCAGTAAGTTTGAAACCTGATATCTGTGATGTATGTGTTTGATAAATGACATCTCATGATGCACAGGTATTTCAGGTGATGAAACATTTATCTAAACATGTACACTCCTTGTCTCCCTGCCACTTGCAAAATCTTTGAAGAGCTGGGTTAGGAAAAACATGAAGCCAGAAATGCTTAAGTGAATCTCATTCAAGACACTGTGGAAAGAAAGGATGGAAATTACAGTCCACAGGCCGTCCACTTTAGTAAATCTTTATTTTTAGACAGTCATGACAGCAAATCAAGTAAGGTTTAAAAATATACAGCTGCTATTTTAACTACAGATATGCCTGATACTGGAGTAGATCTGTTCAGTGACAATAACTGACAGTTAATAAACCAATTACAATGGGATTTTTTTTTGGTAAATAGATATTTAATTGAGTTGCAGTCAGTGAACCAAAGCAATACAACAAATTTCTTATCTGGTCTGTGCTATATGTGACTGATCATATGACATATTAGTGACATATCTAAGCCCTTCTCACAGAATCAAGGGATGCCTCCCACTCTAAAGAGCCATCAGAAACCCCAGACAATTACCTTGAAGAGATGAGATTGTGAAAAAGCATAAAACAATCACTCTAAGATTTACAACATGATAATGAGCTCTTAAAAATATCTCAGAAAAGCATGCACCCAAATGCTGCAGCCAAGAACATTGAAGTTACACAAAGTTACAACAGAAAAATATTTTCAAGGAATGTGGATACTTTTGGTGGACTTTGTAGGGCACATAGGAGGTATTTTCTATTTCTCTTAACCCTTGTTACTCAGTAAGTGGTGATTATCTTATTTTTACTATACTATTTAAATGCTGACATGAATACAGAGTTATCAATTTCCTCATGGGGTTTTTCAATGTATTTACTGTCTTAGTAGCTGAGGGGGATCAAAACCAATAATGAATTTATCTTTGCAGTACTAGAGGTGCACATGAGGTTAAAAGATGCTGTTACTTTTATTTGGCAGACACAGAATTAAAGTATAGAAAGATGAAAATAAATAGATTTCAATATATATAAATAAAATATAACACATTTACAGATATATTATATATATATATTTATATAAATAAAGCAAAAAATATACATTAAGCATGAGATACTCAGGTTCTGATGTTTCACTTGCAGTTTCATGTCTCCTGCACAAAAGCCCTGGCAGAGCCAGCTGCAGAATCACATTTTCTAGGGGAGCATTTAAGTCTCCTTAAACTAGCAATTTTCTTCTCTTTTCATGGGGTGCTCTTCCTCAATGGCTACAAACCTCAGCAAGAGATCAGGCTTGGGTCTCCTTTTGCTACACACTTATATTCATTTCTTGGAGCTGAGAAAGAAAAGGCTGCATAGAATCATAGAATCATAGAATTTTTAAGGCTGGAAATGACCCCTAAGATCATCCAATCCAACCATTAAACCATTAACATCTTTGGAAACTGTGCTGCAATGCACATGACTCTTAGAAGCACAGGTTTTCTAAAGTCCTTTCACAGAATCACCACAGCATCTTTCATTTGCTAGAAGCTCGAAAGAAATCCAAGAATACCACCACCTTGAATTGGGGTGACCCCCAAATCCCCCACTTACAGGGACTACAGCTTGAGTGACTGCCCTGGGGTTAGCCATGGTGTGGCACTGGCCTTGGTGGCACTGGCCTTGGTGGCACACCTGCTTTTCAGCTCCTGTTCAGGGTGATCTTCCACATGCATTGCCAGGTGTGCTTTAAATGGGCTGGGCAGTGAATATGGTGCAGCCCAGGGTAGTTAGAGAATAAAAGATACAGAAAAAACCTGCTTTGATATCACTAATTAATTTCTAGCAAGCCTGTGCAAGACACAGAGACTCTTGAACAAGTCCATTTGGGTTTTACAGGGGCACTTCAATTTCAGGACAATCCTTCTGGTGAACCTCAAACTCAAGGCAGAGTGGAAAGTGTTGCTGTGAGACAAATGACCTGATAGAAAAGTTAGATTGAAGGATGAGGCTGTGACAAGGAGTAATTTCTAGCTGAGCATCAGCTTGCTGAGGCTATGGTGTTTCATGGAAGTATCCACTCACTGGCTCAGAGCTACTGGACAGGTCAGAATTTCTTTATACAGAAAAAAAATATGCTTTAAAATGACAGCAGAGAGGCACAAAAATGTGCTCACCCAGTTTTTGTCCAGTGAAATGGACTAGTGCTTTTATGGCAGGGCTAGGGGACAATTCAGAGCAGTGGGGCACAGGTAACACAGGGCACTGGGGTAGAAACCCCACACTGCAGTCCCCTCTATGAGACCAATACTTATTGCCCCTCCCTACCTGGTGCAGTATAGCCACAGCTCATCTGAGTCAAAGCCAGGTAAAAATCCCAGGTGATGAAGTGGTCCCCTGAGTTGGCAGCAGGGTGTGGGACAGCCCAGTCTTTTGGGGAGTTGTGTGGGAGACAGAGAGAAGGGGGGAGGCTGTGAAGGGGGAAGCTGTGTGGCACGAAGCTGCTCTGCTGCTCCTCATGCATGGGAGGGCTCCCTGGGCTGTAGAGGTACAGCCAGGCAAACTCTCACTTTGCCCTGACAACTGGCAGATGGTTTTGGTTGGAGTTCAGCAAGTGTTCTAAAATAGGAAGTTCCAGTTTAGATGCAGTTTGAGAAAAAATAAAAGTGAAGGTCCAAGCTGGTTTGTTTTGTGGTTTTGTGGTTGTTGTTTTTTTTTTGGGCTCAGTTTCTATTTTGTTCCCTGGTAACCATCTCATTAACAGACCTTTCTGAAACTTCTTGAGATAATCAGGAGAATCATTTAAGCAAAATAAAAAAGAAACTCAGCCCAAGGCAGATGCCCAGTATAGACAATTTCAGGTCAAGATCAAAGTCATGAAACAAGAGAAAAGATTCCTGAATAAAAACTGCTAAGCAGCCACAACTCTAAATGGTATAGTAATACCTCTAAGGCTTGTGATTCTTATTTCATCATCTTATTCTCTCTGGACTCAAGCATGCAGTTTGCAGTCCAAACCAACAAAACTCACTGGATTTTAAGTTGTAGCATTTTTGCCAGAAGCCTGCTCTTGCCTCCTCTCTGACCCTTGCTGTATCTCCTTACTTCTCTCAGTTTCTTGAAAATTACAAAAATCTAATGTTTTATTTCTTATCTGTCCTGCTACTCTCATCTTGGAGTCAGCACTGTAGCTTTTTAAAAACCCCCACAATGCTACAAATCCACTCAACATAATTAGGGAGGGATTTGTTTTTAGAGTAGCATGTCACAGAAGCATTCCCGTTTACCAGCTGCCTCTGTGTTAACGTCATTTAAGACATCTTGTGTCTGATCATTCTACTTCAGCTTAATTACTAAGGCTATTTTGAAGACAACTTCATTTCTGTAGCTCAGTACAGCAACCATTGCATTGAATAAAATTAGACCAATAAAGACTCCACCTCTACTTACAAAGCCTTACCTTGATCATAGAGTCCCTGTACCAGACACTTGCTCTCCTGGTTGGGCTCAGCTGGATGGAAGTGAGGTGGGTAAGGGAAAGCTGCAAGCAAAGAAAGAGTAGAGAATGGGAGGACACAGAGCAAGCCCAGGCAGAGGCATAAAGCAGTTTTGGGATGTTAAAAATAAAACCCACACATGTGACCGTGTAGCTCAGCTTACAGAGCCGTCTCTTCCAATGTCTTTGTTAACACTGTCACTTCTGGAGTGAGACTTTAGAGAGAAGGTGTGAGGCAGAGCCAGCAGCACCCCATGCCTGCTGCACGAGAGGAACAGACCAGAACCCTTACCAGAGCTCTGTGTCAGCTCCCTGCCTGTCCCTGATAGAGGTTTGCCCTTTATGACTTAACTCCCCTTGGTGCCCACACCAGCTGGTGGTCTTTGCTGTTGTCATTGTCATCATGGTCCCACATAAAACATAAAAGTACTACTCCATGTCAGTGAGGTTCAGGGGTGCAGACAGGGCAGGGTGCTTGCTCCATCTGGCTGCTGAGACAGCTCTGGTGATCCTGCTGCTCTATGCAGCTGCTTTTTGGTTTTTCTTGCCATCTCAGAAACACAGAACAACACCTTTTGGCTGTGGTGGTGGCAGCTCTGAGATCCTAAGTGACAATGATCTTGTTGCTTGGCCTTTGTCCCTATGTGTGAGTCCCCAGTGACTCTCACCATTTGAAACAGTGCAGACAACTGTGCTTTCATTTTTAGGGGCTGAACAAAATGTCATCAGGTGACAACCAAGGCTTGCTGGTGCCAATTGTAATTTAGTAGTGCTAAATATGGTTGGCAGTCTGGCTCTGTGGCCTTTTTTAGAAAGGGCTGCATTATTGCAATACCTTTACTGTCATCCCATTGCACTGGGGAAACTGGGCCAGTGGTAATAGGTTTACTCTGCCCACCTTCACCTCTCAACCCCATTTCAGGGTCATTCCTCAGCCTGCAGTATCGTCATTGTCTTTTTAGACTGTGCTTAGAAACATGCTGCTTATGTGTCTCACTTCTATATAAAATAAAAATTTCTTCTAAAAATTCTGTATTACTGGTTTAGGAGGAAGGTCTCTCCAGCTGAATTAATACAGATTACTAAAATACTTAGAGCTTCAGAAGTAGCTGTTGTCAGAAATGAAGCTACTCTCTGTCTTAATGTTACTGGCACCTTATGTCAGCCTGGTTTTAGACCTCTGTTTCCAAACACTCTGAACTCTGGTGCCACTTTTTACTGCTTCTGTGTGTTGCTCAGCGACCATGCAGACCCAAACAGCATGGACAGTCTTATGTAACACAAGCCCTCCAAGTTTTGCAAATCCTTATGTGCCAGCTGACAGCTGCACTGCAAAAAGGCATCACCTGTGGTGGCCTTTTAGGGCAGGGTATAACAAGAGACATAGAAAGAACATTGTTTACCAGGCCTGAAAACATGTACATAGTGGAAAGAAGGGAGCACAATAGCAAAGGTGATGGGAAATAGGAATTAATCTGTGTACCTGCAGCATGCCATTGGATTAGCTCAGCTGCACCTGAAACCAGACTCTCAGCAAAATCAGGAGAACTTGCAGATCTCTGCTGCTGACCTTACCTGTGCTAATTTCATTCGAGGTATCTCAGGAATGCCAACCAATAGTGTAACCAGACCCCTTGCTGCAGTATAGATGTGCTTACTGGTAGGGTGTGAGGAACCTGAAATGTCTGGAAGAAAAGTGCAACTGTTACTGCTTTGGGAGAAAGCTGTTGCCTGTCTGCTTTAATCTCTTATCTTGATTCTCTGCAAAGAAATACTGTGCTACTCAGAAGCCCTGTGAAATATACCTATTTATGCATATGTTTTATGTATATAATCTTTATGTATGTATATGCATATATATATAATGCATATATATATATATTGTATATATATACACACACATAAGTAGGTATACAAATATATACATCTATGAATATGGGAAAATCGAGACAGATTTGGTAGCCAGAGAGAGAGAGGTGAGACTACAGTAGCTCCAGGCCCAAGCAGTAGCCAGACTGAGCTTGTATTCCTGGTAGGTACCCATACACAAACACACATATGTAGCACATATATATGTGGCTGGCCACACAGACACAACAGCCAGCTGCACAGAGCACCCAGAGACCACAGTGGACTCACCCCACCCTCCTCTCTGGATGAGCAAGATGGAGGTCCACATGTACATAATGTATTTATATATACACATACACACATGTAATCACAACGTGACTCTCTCCAGCTGCTGGTCTCAGACTGTCCACCAAGTAGGTGCCCCTTGATCCCAGTCTTTCCAGTAGCCATCCCCCAGACATAGCAGTTTCCAAGGCAGTTGCAGTTTCACCCTGCCCTGCCCCAGGCTCAGACATCCAGTGCTGGCCAGGACTCCCCTAGTCCCCCAGTACCCAGCTCCCCCATGGTGGTTTGGTTCCCCGTACCCTTCAGGCACCCTCTGACTCCCTGGCCTCTGCTGTGGCTCCCCTGGTCCCCTTGGCAGCTGACTGATTCCTTGCAGACCTCATGCAGGCACAAGCATGTGCCCTTGGGCACACAGGCCCTGAGACCCAGCACAGCTGAAGGCACCCAGAGCCCCACACACCCCTGCATTTAGTAATGAGAGTCCCTCACCCAGGGCAAAGTGAGAAAGGAGTTCACTGAGAAGACGACACGGTGCATGGCCAGAAAAACCACCACAAACCACTGACATGCAGTCAGCCCTTTTCACTTCAGTATCTCACTGTTTTCCCACTCTGGTTCATCCACAAGTCACCTTATCCCTCCCTTTCCCACTTTTGGTTCCTCCTCACAGCATCCCCTAATGACTCCTGTGCACTCTCCAAACTCTCCCCCTGCATCCCACTGTGTCCCCCACTTGCCCCCATACACAACAGCAATCTCTCTATTCCTAACGGTGCCCTGGGGCTGAGGCTCCCCCAGGAGAGACCTGGACAGGGTGTCCCTTCCCCTGAGTCCATAGTTTGGGTTCCTGCCTGCCATCACGCTCCTGTGCTCCTTGAGATTGGCCTTTGGCTCCTGGGGACAGACCACTGGGGTCTTTTGGGGCTCCCACTCCATTGTCCCCTTGTGCTCCTCTGTGAGTGTCCAGACAGGCTTTTGTCACATAACCTAAGGCAGGTACCATGGCCGACTAGCGGCTGTTAACAGCTGTTTGTGCTGCCAGACCATCACCCGCCACCTCTGTTACCGCCACTCCACCGGTGCCGGTACCGCACGGCCATCCCCGAAACCGTGACGCGGCGCCGCTTCTCACGCACACCCCTCGGTGTGCGCAGGCAGAAGGCGGCAGCGCTGCCACGGTTAGCGGTGACGCTGCAATGGCAGTGACAGCACCCGCCCGCCATCGCCTCTGTCTCCGTGCCGGCGGCCCGCCCGACAGCGCCCCTTAGCCGGGGATGCGGCGGCGGCAGCGACGCCTCATCCCTCTGCCGCCCAGCACCCGCCCGCTGCACTACAACTCCCGGCGTGCCCCGCGGCGCGCTGCGGGCGGGAGGGGAGCGCTGCGCCTTGTCTGCGGCTGCGCGGTAGGCGCGTAGCATGCCGGGAGACGTAGTCCTCCTTGGGGCCGCGGCCCGCCGGCGCCACCGTCCTGAGGGAGGCGCTGCTGCTGCGTGAAGGGTGGCCAGTCACGCACCGGCCGGGTTCGATGCGGCCCGGCCCGTGGGGCAGCCGGGAGGGGGCCGTCTCCCATAGAGCGCTGCGGTGAGACCGGAAGCTGCGCAGCTGCGTCGCGCGTGCGCGCTGCTGTCGCCAGCCAGCGCTGGGCAGGCAGGGAGGG
>VXBZ01002757.1:33192-55477 GCA_013399135.1 Heliornis fulica
GGGTGGTGGGGGGTCTCCCGGGGAGCGGGCGGCGGTGGCGGCGGGCTGGGCCGGTCCGGCGCCGGCAGCACTCGCGGGAGCGCCGCGCTCTGGGCGTAGAAGCCGTCGGGACCGGCCGTGCCCTCCTCTGGCGGGACGGGGTGTGGGGAGGAGATGCGGTACCTCAGCTCCGGCGGGGGGGAGCGGAGAAGGGAAACTTTTCTCCCGCGTCTTCCACGGCTACGCGGTTGGGTTTTGTTAGGCCGCTTTATCTGCGTGGGTCTCTCCCCTCCCTGAGGGGTCTTGGTCGGTCTCGCAAAAGCTGTGCCGCCTTCTGCAGGCATCACCTCGCGTTATTGCGGCCTCTTCGGCTGCCTGGACGCGACGGAGCTCCCGCGCTCCTTTATAGCCGCCGTGGTGGCTTCGGGGTGTGTTTCCGGAGGCCTTAGAACCACCAGAAACTCGCCCCATTCATACTCTTTAAATTTGTGTTGCTACTACAGGGATACATGTAAAGATTGGATTTAAGCCTCGCCTCTTGAGGGCGTTTCGTGAAAACCGAAACCCCGCGCTGAAAAGAGATGTCATGAGCCCTGCAAACCCCGGGCTGCTGTTTCTGCAGAATTCCCGCATGGTGCTGAGTGGTGGCGTTTCACAGTCCCTTTATTCAGGCTGCTGTTCCTCTGGATTATTGGGGTTTTGTCTGTTTGCTGGTGTGTGTTCTGCTGTGACAGCCTGATGTTAGTGAAAGACTTTTAAGTTGGGAGATGTCTGCGGTCGGTCTATAAAAGTGGTTGCAACTTTATGCTGAGAAACTAATTATTTTAAAGCAAGTTTGTATATACTAGGGGCTATTAGTAGCTAGGATGGAACACTGTAAATTAATCCTTTGATCTGTCTGTCCTTGTTTTTATTGGAACTTCATTACATTCTCCCTGCAACGTTACCACCTGCATGGTACATGTGAACTAGCTCATTCAAAATAGTGTTTTTTCCTGCTTGAACTGTGGTTGCACCTTTTAATTACCCCTTAGACATACCCACAGGCACAGGGAAAACCCCAACTTGCATGTCACCTTACGTTAGCAGGGTTTTCTCAGCGTGGGATCCCATCTTTCAAACAGATGCAGTGATCCCAGTGAGGCTTGGGATTCACAGACTCTTTCCCCATGAAAACTTACAAGCCCCACTGTGAGGTTCTGTGTGTTGATGCTGAAGCCCTGACTTGCTGTTGTGGTCCTGTATATTCAGCTGAGTTCGGGTTCCTGGAGCACTCCCAGCTTGGCCCTTTCAGAAAGGGAAAAGCTGTGAGTCCGTAGCACTGAGCAAAAGACACTGTGAGAACCAAAAGTAACACAGTTGGACGTTGTAGCAGTTTCTAAAAGGCTCTTTGTAGAGGGTTTTAAGTGTAAATGTTTACTTAACCAGATTGTTTGATAGTCTTATTTCAACTTCAGTGTTTCAATGCAGTGTTCTCCTACACCCCCCTCCTGTTTGAAGTGAACAGAATGAGTTTTGAGTGTCCTGTATCTGCCAGGCTTGCTTTTTGTCTCTTTCTCCACATAATGTGGTGGTTTTCTTCTGAAGTGTTTTGCGAGTCCTGGAGGGGGCAAAGTGGGGGGCTTACCTCATATCCTTAGGAACACAAAGGGAACCAGTGCCTTTAAAGGCAGCAGTAAAGAAGTTGCTAGGCTGGAAAATGTAGCGGTGGCAAGAGGTGAGAGGGTAATGGGTGTAAAACAGTGCCTTCCAGAAAAATGGAAATTAAGTCTTTGTGAAAAAGCATAAAACATTGCAGATTTTTTTTTAAATAAACGATGTGAATTAGGGTTAGGAGTTCAAATGTAAATTTGAAACAAAAGTAGAAGAGCTGCAGCAAATAGCTGTGTTTAATGGATTTGTTTAAATACTTATGGAGGCCAAAGGGAACATGTGAGGGAACTTAGTAGGCTGAAATAAAGGCAAGGGGAAAAAAATATGTTAAAGGATAAGTTGTGAAGGCTGAAATATCTGCACAGGAGATTCTGTAATGATGTGATGGATAAACAAGTTAGACCAGACCACCTCTTTTTCTGAAAACAGTAGTCGAAGTTTAACTCATATGAAAGTTATCCAGTTTTACACTAACAGGCTAAAGCTTAACAGAACTCCTTATTTAAATAACATAATACTACAAATGAAATAAAAAAAACACTGATGTAAATAGCAGGGGTAAGAGGCATATCATTATAGTGATATGTTAGCAAGTAATTTTTTTTTTGTTATGCTCAGAAGAAACAAAATCCATCCTCAGAAGAAAAAAAAAACCCAAAATAGGACTCTGTTCCTGGATGTATATAGAGAGTAATCAACTGAGTTTTTGGAGTGTGCTTTTCAGGCACTCTGACAGACACTTTTTGTTTTTACACAGAATGGGCATAAAATTGAGATTATATCTAAGTGATATGATGACTTTAGAAATTAATGTCCTGTGGCTAAACATCCTGAATTATCTCCAAACAAGGTATTATAAGCCTCCCAAATCTAGTGCTAAGGGGATACTTCAAACAAAATTTACTTTTTGATGCTTGAAAATGTAATTTTGGCGAACAAACCACCATATGGTAGCACACAAACAGTAAGTTACCTTCAAGTAAAGTCAGATAATAATGTAATTGGTATCAAATCATTGTGATGTGTTTTTTTTTTGTCTGAATGAAGGTGAGATTGTCTCTTACAAGAGACAGGACTCTTTTGTATAGCTTCCCCAGGATAACTACTTTGATTGCCAGTGTCTTCTTGTTTTAACTCTTTGGACTGCAGAATGATCAGAAAGAAGAGGTCTTTTTGTGATTGTGCTTTGTGCTGGTTTTAAGAGCTTTTGGTAGGAGGAGTAATGGGTGTAAATGGGATGAGAAAGGCAGAAGGATGAGCATCATCAAGCTTTAAAGTTCTTGTGGTTTTTGGCTTGATGCAGCTCATACATCAGCTTTATGTGACTCTCTTGGTTACTGATGTCCAAAGCTAGTATGAAATTAGTAGAACTTTGTCTTACTGTTATTTTATGCTTTTTCTCACATCTTCTGTAAGACTGCATCATGACCACCAATAAATTTATTGGAAGACAAATTTGTCATCGGGTAGGCATGAGGTAGGTTTGGTTTCAGTGCCTTCTGGCATTCATAACCCCAAACAGAAGTTACTTGTAATTACAAAGTCAACTTAATAATTAAGTTTGTTTATAACCTGATTTGTTTTAAAAGTGTCTGGGTTTATTTTCATTGTAAGAATACTGAAAGCTGTGTTGTAATTCCCTTATAAAGAATGTTTAGAGCATGTCAGGTGTTAGAAAGGTTAGGATGATTGGATTTTTTGTTTGTTTTTTTTTTTTTTTCCTTGATAGATGATGACTGTCAAATGAAAGAGATGGCTGTTGTTTTTCAAATGGTCTGATTTTTTTAGATATAACCTTACAAAAAATACATCATGGGTCATCTCGTTCTGTAAATGCAGGAAAGATGTGCTGTAATCTTAGGAAAAATACAAATGAATCTCTGCTTTTAAAAGAAAACCACATTACACTTTAGTCTGGCACATGAAAATAAATGCTCTTGTTATTTTGTGTAGATGGGCACACTGAAGTGAAGGTTTTTTTAAATACTAGTATAATCCTGTGTGGCTGAGAAGTGGAATTCTCCATCTCTAGCTACTTTGTTTTATGACTTGTAGGAACTTTTTGGTTTCAGATTGATTGTGGACTGTAGAGTTATAGAAATCAAGGGTGTTTTTTTTTTTAAACTTAAACTGTTTTATTGCACTGCAGTGACTTTGAATGCAGTAAAGAATTCTGTGTTTATAACTCAGATCACTTGATGAGTTTGTTTTCCTTTTAAGTTGACCTCACTTTGTGTTTTTTGCATGCATGCTCATGCTAAAATCTTGCTCAGATATGTCTCTCTTCTATTTGTTTGCTTTTAAGAATTTTTTATAGTAGAAAATACTGAACTTTTTAATTAGTCTATACTTTGATGCTCCACCCTGCATAAAACTCTATGTCTTTTCTAGACTTGTAGTAATTGTTCTTTTAAGATTGGCCTTGTTTTGGGCAAGTACAAGTCCCACTTGCCAAATGGTCAAGGAACTAGTACATGCTGAGTTTGCCATAGATTAGGTTGATTAACACTCACTTTGCTGTTCCACGTGTTTGTAAAGGTGATAACCAAACAATTTTCAATTCAGGCCTGCTGCTGGGCATGGAAAAAAAGTCTGAGGGAGTGGGAAGCCTGCAAAATTTTAAAGATACAGAGGTGGGAATCAATTCCATGAAGTCCCTTTGCTACTTCCAAGTTTTTTCCAGAAGGTGCTTGAAAGTCTGAACGCTGTTTCAAGGCACTGTGTGCCACACGTTGGAGCTATGACTGTGGTGTTCTATTTGAAGCTGTCTCAATCTTCTTGCCTTTAGGATAGCAGAAGATGCTGGGCTTGTTCTCCTCTCCTTCCTTGTGTGATGGTTGCCCTAGGAGTACCCTGCTCTTATGCGGAAACCCAAGTCTCTCATTCCTGCTAGTGACCAACTTTTCAGCTTTCCCAACCGCAAAAAATGAAATTCCTACTATCATTTTACGTCCTTGGTGGACCTACGTTTTGATAGATCATCAGTAAAGCTTATTTTGCAGGTCTTTAAAAAAAAAAACAACAACAAATGAACCTCTTAATTTTGTAGGGCCTGAGACATGTTTCCTAATCCTGTAAAGTTATGCAGAGGTTTAGCTGTGTTGTGCTTGAACAATAGCTTTTTGTAGTCGAGATGCTTAAATGTCCTTTCCTCTGGATGTCCTGAGCTTCACAGGAGTCTGAAGACATTGGAAATCAGAAGGCAACACCCCTGTCCCATGGGTGATACAGTTGTTTCTACTGATGTGCATTCCCACAGCCCCCTCTAATCCAGTATGCTTTGTCAAATCATTTTGCAAAGGGAGCAGATACAGCCTCACCACAGTGTTGATCTGATTGAGCCAGTTTGTCAAGCAACAGGAGGTGGCAGTGGAGAGAGAACTCAGCCTGATGATTTTCTGTATTTTTTCATCAGAGAACACTGTCAACACTGTAGTTTTGGTGGATGTGTTGTCATCTCTCAAGGGTAATGGCAGGTGTAGAATGTGGCTCTAGAAGTTTTTTGGTTTTTTTATTTTCAGGGAAATATCATTAATCCTAAGTGATGTTTTTATCATTAATTCTAAGTGATGTTTTTATCATTCTATGTGATATGTTATTCATGGTTTTATTATTAAGGCATTTCATTGCCTGTCACCTCCCAAAAAGCTGATGGTTTATTTCCACAAAATTTAAGTACTGATAGCATCTTGGACCTGTTGCCTTAACATTTTCAAAAGGGAAATTCAAAGGACTTTCACAAATCTGTACTACATGGGGGGAAAACCCACATGCATTTGTGGCAAAAATGTTGGATTTGTAGGGAGTGGGTTAAAGAGAGTAGCAGATGACCAAGTGCTGCTTTCAGGGCAGTTTTTAAAATGAGATGAGTTTTCTAATCTCTCACTTGAAGTGTCAGAAGCCACCACAACCTGTAGCTGAAGGTCAGTGAACTGCTTGTACATCTTCCCAGCTGTGCTGTGGGTATTTGGCGTGGTGCTAAGGAGCGTGATGGTGAGGAAGCTTTGATTCTCTAGGAGCTCAGCAGCCTGTGGCAGATCCAACAGGCAAAAGTCTCCATGGAAGTAAAAGTTCTGTCATATACCTGAAACATTTCTTACCTTGAATAATTATTGCTTCTCTCACTGCTTGGAATTCCAGCTTGACACCACCAGTTCCATCATGGGTTGGAGTGTAGGCAGTGCCTCTGGTATCTCTTCCCTGTCCCTGGCAGCAGCTTGACAGTGTAGACAAGCTGGCAAGTGTGCCACTGGTGAGGCCTTTCCTTCTGACAGCTGCCTCTGTTGGGAGACATGGACTTGTGGCATCTTGGATCTTCCAAGATTCTGTTCATCACTGTCACTGTTTCTTTTCAACCTCCTTTGTTTTCACATCTTCCTTTTCTGATATATTTTTGTTGGAAGGTAGTGCTCTTTTATAGGTCTGCACTTCTGAAATACATTTCTTTTTCCTATTTCCTATTCCCAGCCCTAATTCCAAAGAAGGCAAGTTGTTCCCTAGCAGTCTTCCCTATCAGCAGTGTATATGTTAATCAGCTCCAGTCATCTCAGCTATTTATACTATTACCAGGTCTTGGTTTGTAAGGCCTTTATTTTTACATCTGGAGAGCTCTGCCATGTGGAATATCCGAGAGTATTAGTCACATGGCATTCCTTCTAGCAAAGCCCTTAAGTCTACTGACAGTGATAGCTGATTTAAGAAGGCAGAAGCTAATTTTTGTCCCTATTTAGATGATTGCTTGGGACAAGGTAGGTCATCGCAATAAGTGACTTGGGTTTTCCAGTGCCTCTCAATTTCTTTGACTTGATGAGCACAGAGAAAGCAGTACTCTTCCTTTCTCCTAGAAATGTGTGCTGAGGACATATCCACGTTTAGCAGGGTACTCATCTTGATCAGAAAAAAAAATTAGGGGTCATAATTTTTTTTTTAGTGAAATGGAGATCTTCAGGAATAGGTGGCATTTTCAGTTTCACTAAAAGTAGTTTTTTCGTGGCAGCCAAACTGAAGAGGAGAAAGTGTCATATGGGGTTTGAGTGCTGCTGCACAAACCCACAAAGAATGCACTGGGAAAACTCCTCACTGGATCACCAGAGGCTTTTTTTTTATACTCCTGTCCACAAATAAAACAACCAAAAAACCCCCAAAACCCACTATATTATCTATAGTAAAGAAAAGAAGGATAGAACATTTCTGTGGCAACCACACCAGATTTTCCCCATAAGTATTATTAACTTTGGTAGTGTAGGGTTTACTGTTACACAGTGGATGAATTCTAAGAGATATATTATTGATATATTGATATATTTTCAGTTAAGCCACAACAAAGCTGGTGAGAACAAGTGAGAGGCAGTTTGAAGATGTCTTGCCCTTTGTTGTTTAGTCTGGAAGAAAGGCTACATCCTGAAAGAAATGGAAAAGGAGATTTATAGTCCTTGGATAACTAACAACTAATGTAGGATTATTTTATTTTCAGTCTTAAAAATGATTTTTTTGAGTGCTTATGCTGCTGGTGTCTTTAGACCTATTCAGTGAGTGGAATCCTTGTTGGGATCGTTGAATCACCAGTAGTCAGGGATCCAGTAAAAGAATGATGAAGAAAGAATTTATTTTAGGAGATTGAAAAAAAATTTAAAAAAGGATTAATCCCTTTTAAAAGGATTTAAAAATATTATTGTTTTGTGCTACCAGTGAGCAACTACTATAAAATAAGTTATTGAACTCATTACTAGCTGAAGCTTAGTCTTTTCCACCTTTAATAGAAGACACTTGGTCTTCCTGGTCACTTGGTGGTAGGAAGATGTAGGAAGGCTTTATTCCCAGTGTACACAATGCATTATTTTGAAAAGATTTTAAGTGTACAGATTACTCAGAGAATAGAAGAGGAGGGTTGTCAGCTAAGTGAGCTGTCTTGAAAGTGAGAAATGAGCATAGCCAAAAATTACCTCTAAAGCCTGTGAAGGGTGTCATAAATGGAAGGTAATTCTTAGGTTATAAAAATAGAGAATGAGGACATTGTGAGGGCTTGGAGAAGTTGGAGAATTCACTTAAGAAGCTGGTAAATGTTGTGCCTGTATGAGATGTTGCTAAAATGTAATGAGAGAGGGCAATTAGAGCTCTGAGAGGAAAATGGAAATCCTTTCAATTTTGCCTCTGACTTGAAATAAATTAATACACAAGATGGGAGATAGAGGGAAGTTAGGCAAATAAGTACAATAAGTTAGAATACACTTAAGAAACTTGCTGATGATGCAGGTAGCTGGTGTCCTTGTTTGGGGAAGTTGGAACATAATACCAAATAGTAGGAACGAGGTGAAATTGTGTCATAAGAAACCACTATCAGGGATTTCTTTCACTCTCTGAAAGTTCTTAGTTTAAAGTGAAGGTGTGAAATGATAACAGGAGCTACTAAAGCCCTGAAATCCCAAATAAAAATGAATGTAATTTTATAATTTTGAGAGGAGAGCTTTCAGAGAAAATCTCAGGCCTTTCATGACATGATTAATAAACCCCCAGTTCTGTCAGGGCTGTGGTGTATTCCCATGCAGTTAAAATCCAGGGTTACCCCAGATACTTTGTAAGTTTAATACACAGGTAACAGTCACTTAAAAAAAATGGGAGAAATGTTCCCAAGCATATTGCAAGAAAGATGAATGTTTTAAGCTCAAACACCTACTGCAGGAAGAAAAAGGGTTTTGAAGCTGTTAAGAATGATGTAAGGAACTTGTGTTAAGAGTTTTATCTTTCTGTGTCTTTATTAAAAAAATAAAAAGCATTTCAGGAAGAGGTTTGTTGACAGAATTAGGCTGCTGATTTACTTACATGCTCAGGTTCTATGTTGCATTCAGTGCAATCTGTGACTGGTCTCAAATACAGCAGGTTTATGTCCCTTAACAGGCTTTATAATCTCAGTTAGCAGAATACATTAATGCTCTAAGTGATGCCCAGAATGTCTCTGTGCAAGTCAGTTCTGATCATCAGAATTCTTATAAATGGTTGTCAGGTGGCAGCAGCTTAAAAAAGGGCTCTAATAAGAAGCATATTTGGGTATCCCCCCCCCCCCTTTTTTTTTTTTTAAATCTTTTAAAGCCCTTTGAGCTAACTGAAAGAAGAGGAGGTTGGAGTACACTCAGTTATATGTTTGATGTATTTTAAATAGGAAACTTAAGCTGAGATTCTATATACACTTGTATTGCTCCATTTTAAAGTAAAAAGTACACAGGAGGTAAATAATTTATCAGCTGGTGATTCTGTGCTTATAGAATTCAAGGTTAGGTGGCATGTGGGTAGTTTATTTCATACATTGCATTAGGATGTTTGAAAGAGGCTTTTAAAAGTGTGTGTAGGGTAACTGTATAGTATAGTTTCCTAATTTTTGTGAAAAAAAAAAAGTCATAGATATTTAGAACATAATGAAGGGTCTGCATCTGTATGAAGATACATTCTCTGACCTTGATGTTTAGAATTTGGTTCCCAGCCCTTGTATTGAAATAGAGGGATGGAAGGAAAGAGGTAGCAGTGGAATGGAGCACCTAGAGCAGAGACCTGATCCCCAGCCCTTGGGTGGGGGAGGTCTTTCCACACACCTTTTAGCTGAGCACCTGCAGAGTGCAGATTGTACATGTAAAAATCATCATGGGTAGATATAAATGCTGAGTTACATAAGAGAGTACTTGGAAATCACAGGCTGAAAAAAGGTCCTGCATAAAGAGTGGCAGGATTGGAGGTTGGGGGTGGAAGAAGAGCACTGCTTTCTTTGCAGGAGTGAGCATTTTCAAGCCATCTTCACCTAAAATATTCTCTGTTTCATTTTTCTTGGAGGTCTTGCTTGGGTAGGATGAACACAGAGTTGTATTGAATAACTATAAAATGTTGGAGTGCAGAAAAAATCCCCTATACTGAAGCTAAAAGGCAGTTAAGGCCCCTTCGCTTCTGTGTGAGGGTGGGAATATAATTAGTCTGGCTAATTCCCTGCGTGGAGAAACGTTAAGATCTTTTAGTGCAGTTTTCTTTTTAGCTCTGCCTTAAAGACCTTTCTTCCTAATAAAATATTTCACTTATGCTTTGCAGCCTCAGACAGTAAAATAAAAGTTTGCTGGTGTGGAGAGCTGGCACACTGAAGTGGCAGTTCGACAGAATGTTCCAAGTTAGTGGAAGTGACGTGGTCAGATGTGGCAGGACAGAAACACGCGGCTGTGGAGGCTGAGGTGGAAGCAGAGTATAAAATGTGGTACTGGGAAGTAGTTTTCTGATTTCTGGTTTTAATTGCCTTGTAAAGGAATCATGACGACCTCAGGAAAAGAGAATTTCCGACTGAAGAGCTACAAGAACAAGTCTCTGAACCCCGACGAGATGCGTCGCAGGCGGGAGGAAGAGGGTCTGCAGCTGCGCAAGCAGAAGAGAGAAGAACAGGTACTGGGCAACAGCTGTAACATCTGTAACCAGTCCTTAACCACTCTTCCCTTGCAGTGTCTCCAGCTCTTCGCTTCTCCCAAGCCCCTTCTCAGTTTTTCCTGCCCTGCCAGCTTCATACTCTGAAATCAGTCACTTGCAGACTCTGTTTCCTCTCCTGTAGGTGGTACAAGAGTTAAGAGGGAGTTCATCTTGTAAGTGTAAGATTGGTGAGCAAGCTTGGTGGCTTGAACAGAGCTGTCTGTCAAGGTGATTGGGGAATTCATGTTTTGTTTTGTGGTTTGGTGTTTTTCTTGGTTTTTTCATTGTGTGTGGTGTGTTTTTCTGCCTGAGTTGTGGTGGCTCTAGCCTCTCTATTCAGAGAGTGACAAGCTGGGGTGGAATGGAAGGAGTAGGAGGGAAGAGGCAGTCTGACCAAGTCCTTGTAAGTTACAGTAAACTGCTTTCTTCAGGGAAGAAATAACTGCTTGACTTGATTCTTCTTGGTTTTCTGTTAATTGATGAAATTATAAAACTTCATGCTATGATTCTGCCCCTAAGGCTAGTAACTTCAGTAGTGGATTTAGTATTGTCCTGGTTCTGGTGGGACAGAGCTGACTTTCCTAAAGCAGCCAGAGGTGAGTAGGCCTGGGCTGTTTGCCACACCAACTGACATGAGTTGTGCCCCCATAAAGGGGTGGTTGGGCAGAGACAAGGTTACAGTGCTTGGAGTTGAACTCAGGACTGTCTCAGCTCACCTGTGTTGGCTGCTTGGGGAAAGTCAGCTCTGTCCTGGCCAGACCCAGGACAAGTATAGGTTGTAAGCAAAATGATTGAGAAAAATAATTGGAAACAAAACTGGGTTTTCTTACTTCATTCACATTGCAAAGTGACAGGTGCTCTGAAGGTTTAATCAGGAATCAGCAATGGCAAGATGTTAAAAGCCATCTTGTGACAAGAACAGGTAGCACTGAATAGTTCTTTTGGTCTTAGTTGTGTTTGTTGGAAGCTTTAAGGGATTGGTTCAATTTCAAAGGAAGCTATAATGAAGCTTTTTGCATTGTTGTTGATGTTTCTAGAGTTAGAATGAAGATAGTAATATGGTAGGTCAAGGCTGTAATCTGTCCTGTTAATATTAGTTTTATAGTATCAGTACCAGATGCTTTCAAGCAAAGTCAGGGGAGAGTTCTGGGAGGGAATTGTAATGCTTCTTGTTGAATTTTCTCAGTGACTGCAGGTAGCATTTCCAGACTGATGGTGGCCCAGCACATGGTCTTCTGTGTAACGGCATTACTAAATTAGGAAAATAATGAGTCATTTTCTGTCTTACCCATGCATGTGCTGTTGCTTGGATCTAAGAACTGTAGGTTGGCTAAATAAAGCATTTGGCAGTGTTTTGTTCTCTTAAGGAAAATTGTTAGACCTGGTTGGCTTTAGCAGTGGGGCAGTAGTGGAGCTGCAAGAGTCTGCAGCTCTACAATTTCAGACCTTGTGCAGGTTCCTCTCTTCTGTGTGTTTAGCACACAGGTCATTAAAGCTTGTTTAAATCCTCCCACTATTTGTTTTTAAGCTGAACAGCCTTACAAATGCAGCATCAAGCCTCTGGTTTTTCATACATTCTGCTTTAAGACTGTTGTCGTGGTTTAGCCACAGCTGCAGGTGAGTGCCACGAGCCCTTTGCTCACTCCTCCCCTGGCAAGATGGGGAGGAGAATGTGAAGACAAAGGTTGGGGTAAAGACAGGTTAATGGGACAGAAAGGGAGAAGGAAAACAGCAACAGTACCTAGAATACACAGAACTGGTGGTACACAGTCCAGTTTTTCACCCAGTGACTGTACACCTCAGAGCACACACTCACTCCTGAAGCCAGACTGTCCCTGAGCACGAGTTCTGGAGCTGTGCCACCCTTTCCTGACTGTAGCCCCCTTTTATACTGGGCAGGACAAGATATACAGTATGGAATGCCCCCTTTGGCCAGTTTGGGTCACCTGTCCTGGCTATGTCCTTCCCAGCTTCTGGTGAAAGTTAACCCTATCCTGGACAAACACAGGACAAGATTGTATTTGAGCACAAGTCTGTTGGGCTTGAGTGGCCACTCATACAGTAGCTTAGGAGGAGCATTCCACAGGGATGTCTATCACTGATCTCAGGTTGGTGTAGACTTAGCAGTTTTGCACACCTTTCCCTCCCCATCTTCTCTGGAATAACAGCAGGTCTGTTTGTCTTGCCTGTCTCAACGTGATGTGTCTCAATGCTGGGGTCTTGTTTCCTGAACTCAACAGGCTGACCAGCACCACCAAACCCATCTTGTCATTGCTGGTGTGTCTTCCAGTGAGACAGATGGGTTAAGAGGAGAATCTTACCTTGCTCTTCTCATGACATCTCCATCTGGGACTCTTCTCCAGGTGGTAGCAACCAAATTCTCTTTCCCTCAATAGAATTTCCTTCGACCAATCACACACGATCGTGCTCCAAACCCTTCTCTTTGCCAGAGTAACTCTCCCAGCCTCTGCAGGTCTTCTACAAAGGTCTCTCATACACACCAATTTTTCAGGTCTTTCACCCTCAGCATCCCCTGCCACTCAGTTCCAAGCAAGAAATTGTCTGGAAGCTAGAGGTGGCTTGTAAATGGAATGGGAGAGTGAAGAAGAGAAGGGAATATTGGTGACTATTTTCCTTATGTGCCAGGCACCTGTATTTCTAGCACATTGTGTTTTCATTCTCTCCATGACTAAATTTTCTTCATTTACTGTCAGGACGTGTCCTGTAGCTGGTGTACTGGCTTCTTTCCAGTGATGGGTTGCAATAAAAATTATATATGCTAATGTAATGTGCTGTGTGGGTATTGGCTATATGATACATATTAAATATATTCTCTCTAGTTGTTTAAACGCCGAAATGTTNCTTCTAAATTAAATAAAATTTAATTTAGAAGACAGTTAAATAAAATGCCATTGGTATAGTCAGGCTGATTATTTCCTGGTTTTGATGTTCATTATTATGAGTGATTTTATCAACCATTGCCCAGAGTTGTTGGGGTGCTTAAATTGTTCATAATACCTGAAAGATGAAAGTACAAGCCAGGCAATGTGTTATTACAATTTACAAAGTAAAAAAAAAAGGGGGGTTGGGTGGAAATTTCTGTTAGCAGACTTTTCACAATCTTTATCCAAGGTGTTAGAAACACAGCTAGATGTAGCTTGTCTATCTACTCATGTCCTTGGACTCCATTCCAAATTGAAGTTTCATCCACTTTTTTTTTTGGAAGTCTTTTTCCAAAAGGCTTTTCTGCTTTCTCCCTGTTTTTTTTTTTACTTCAGTTCTGTCCCTGGAAAGAAAAATGGTAAGGGATGCACATTGTAACAGAGAATGAGGTAAAATGTAGCCCTTGCTTAAAGTATGGTTGCTGATCCTCACACTCCTGTCTGTGTTCAAGAGGACACAAATGATATTTCCAAAGAAACATTGTATTTTGTTTCTGTTGGTGGTTATACCCCCTTGAAAATTACTGAGAAATTTACAAACAGTGTGGTTGGTCACTAGTAGAACACATTGTTNGTACTGGCTTCTTTCCAGTGATGGGTTGCAATAAAAATTATATATGCTAATGTAATGTGCTGTGTGGGTATTGGCTATATGATATATATTAAATATATTCTCTCTAGTTGTTTAAACGCCGAAATGTTGCAACAGCTGAGGAAGAAGCAGAGGAGGAAGTGATGTCAGATGGTGGCTTCCATGAGGCTCAGATGAACAACATGGAGATGACTTCTGTAAGTGATGAGAAATGACTACAGTGCTTCTTGAAACTGAGCAGATCTGTCCTGCAGTGACTTGAGGGGAGTGGAGTTACAGGAAAATGTGAAAAGCAGTGTTCAAAGAGCTTGCTGACAGCTCTTAAATGCTTTTCTCAGTGAGCAGGATATGTGAGAAAGAAATGTTGTAGATTAAGTGGTTGCTCAGTGAAAAAGAAAATTAAATACAGAAAATAAAATTAAAGAATATTAAATAAAANGTAAAAAAAAAAGGGGGGTTGGGTGGAAATTTCTGTTAGCAGGCATTCAGACTTTTCACAATCTTTATCCAAGGTGTTAGAAACACAGCTAGATGTAGCTTGTCTATCTACTCATGTCCTTGGACTCCATTCCAAATTGAAGTTTCATCCACTTTTTTTTTTGGAAGTCTTTTTCCAAAAGGCTTTTCTGCTTTCTCCCTGTTTTTTTTTTTACTTCAGTTCTGTCCCTGGAAAGAAAAATGGTAAGGGATGCACATTGTAACAGAGAATGAGGTAAAATGTAGCCCTTGCTTAAAGTATGGTTGCTGATCCTCACACTTCTGTCTGTGTTCAAGAGGACACAAATGATATTTCCAAAGAAACATTGTATTTTGTTTCTGTTGGTGGTTATACCCCCTTGAAAATTACTGAGAAATTTACAAACAGTGTGGTTGGTCACTAGTAGAACACATTGTTTTACTCTTCAAGTTAGTCTTTAAACATCAGGCAGGTCCTAAATCCCATTTAGTCATTTGTGTGGAAACTTATATGACATTACTAGACTGTTAAATAGTAAGGAACTGATCTAATCCAGGGGGTTACTGCCATTATACAGCTCAGGATTTTAGGTATCATTAATTCCAGGGTCTTAAAGGTTGGGCCTGTTAAACAGCAGTTACAAAGTTTAAGTATTTCCAGGGCTGTCCTCTGTCTCCCTGTCTATCTCAGGGCTCATGATTAAGATCAGAACATGTAGGAGAAAAAAAAAAAAGTCTTGATTTTCCTTATGTTTCTCTACATGGAACTCTATGTCATGAGCATAATATCAGATTTTACGTGGCATAAGAAAGGTCACTGATTAATTTAGCTGTATTAGTGGAAAATAGCAGTATTATGAAAAAATTAATTCTCTGATTATGATGATAAGCAATAGTTTTGTCAACCCTTCTAAAAAGGACAGGTCCCATACGTTTTGGTGTGAGAAAATGCAGAAAATTGTACATGTTGCAGGAATCTAAACAATAGCATCATTGAATTAATGTGCTTGCATAACTGTAGGTCCTATTTCAATTTAAAGTGCCTTTTGTTGAAGCTGAGAGTTTTGCATTTATTTTGGAGAAGGGGAGAGAATACGTGTGCGAGGTTCTGAAGAGTAATTTTCTTGCCATACTTTAAATGAAATTTGAATTTTGACTTTCATGGAAGAACAACTGAAGAATGATGGTGCTTATGTAGATGTACATGTGTGATGACTCATTTTGTTGTCCATACTGGCCTTAGCTAGGCTTTTACTCAATAAGAGGCCAACTTAACACTAGTATAGCAAATGCTGTATTCTGTTTACCACTAATTCTGGAGTTTCTTTTCCCTCTTGTTTTCTTATCTCTCGTCCTCCCCAACCTGAATCCTAGAGTGCAGTCATCACCTCTGATATGATTGAGATGATTTTCTCCAATAGCCCAGAACAGCAGCTTTCAGCCACCCAGAAATTCCGAAAGCTCCTCTCTAAAGGTAAGGAGGTGAAATTGCTTGTAGAAAAATGTGCAAGTGTCCCTGTTTTCACTTTGATAGCACTGAAGATTGAGTTTCATACAGAAGTTTCTGGATGAAGCTTTGTTGTGCAGAATGTCAGCTAGGTGTATTTCATAGCAATTTCTGTTGTTGGGATTTGAAAAGTGATGCAGATGTGATGTCTGCTCTGTAATGGGAGTTCAGATGTCCTAGGTAGTGTTGCTGATGCCAGAGAACAGCTGCTCTGAAGTTGGTCTGCTTGAGTTCATTAATGTTTGGAATCATAGCACCTCATCACCTCAGAATTCAAGCTGGAGTTGTCTTGCAGGGACAGATAGGAATCCATTGCCTATATATTGTAAGTGTAGCACAGTATTACAAAGGAAGAACATTCTCTCAGGAAAGAGGAGCTGCTGTGTCATTGGGTGTAAGAGTTTGTTCACTAAGGGGGTGATGAGAAGAAAAGTTGTGGATGTCCACACTTGGGACAGCCTGGTCTAGTGGAGGGTGTCTCTGCCATTTGCAGGGGAGTGGGTGGAACTAGTGGATCTTTTAGGTCCCTTTCCACCCTACTGAAACCTTTCTGTGGTTCTAGGATTATTTTGATGTGGTAATTTGAGAATTTCTCTACAAAGAACTGAATGTGTCTAACTTTGCTTTTTATTTTAAACAGAACCAAATCCCCCAATAGATGAAGTCATAAGCACACCAGGCGTGGTGGCCAGGTTTGTGGAGTTCCTCAAAAGGAAAGAGAACTGTACATTACAGGTATACAAATATAAATATAGTACTTGATTATGAAAGCATTGGTGATGCAAATTAGGCAGAAAAATAATCAGTGGCTTGCTTATTTAGCTGTATATCCTCTCTTTTCAGTTACTAGGATAACAGCTATTTTACTTTTAGGGATTCTAGCAAGAGCTCGGGCAGGAGAGAGCGAGCTCTGAGATGTAGTGTTTGATGGCTGGGGTGGGGTCTTTCCACTGACTTTCTCATGTAAGAGAAACAAAGTTTGAAATGATTTAATAATCTATTTAAATATAAAAATTAAAAAAATTTAATCTATTTAAATATAAAAATTTAAAGCTAATTTAATAGCTTTTCAGCTGTCAAGTTGAAAAGCTATTAAATTCAACAAAGCTATTAAATTCAACTTTAGGCTTTTTTGGTACTAATTTGAGATGGTTTTAAGTCATTAGAATTATGACTTAGATTTTTTTATTAGATTTAAGGAAGTTTTAGAATTACAGTTCACAACAAGGAACTGAAAAGTCTCAGAACTCATTTGCTCTGCTTTAAAACCCCCTGAATTTCATTGGTTACTGGGGCATACTTTGGACCTGCTTCTTGGAGCTTTGTCTCATTTCCAGCTGTCCGTTTTTTTCTGGTCAGAATTCTTCTGGCTTAGTAGAAAGTGAAAGAAAATAATTGGTCTGGTGAAGAAAAAGTTCAGAGTTAACCATTAAATAAAATACATAGGTTAGAATCAATGTTCTTTCAAAATGCATAAAGCAACAAGTTTTATTAATGCCATGTGAAATCCAAGATTTTTGAGCAGTGATAGATAAAAAAATCGGTACCTTTTCCTAATGATCAAGAAAAAAGTATCATTTATAGGATTTGCTTATTTAACTGGTATCTGCAGAGTTCCAGACCTCTGATAACTACTCTTGAGAAGTCTGTGGACAGTAGCTAGGAGTATGAGATTTAAGCTAGTCATTGGTTTGCACTGCCAGTGCCAAGTCTGTAACCAATCTGATAATAAAAAACCCCAACCCTGAATGCTTTTTATTACTTATTACATGTCTTAGCACAGAAACCCAAGACAGGCAGAAAAAGGAAAGCAAGCTCCTGACACTTGAAGGAGATATTTCAGTGGGATGGAAAGATAAGGATAGAGCATAATTCATCAAATGCAGATATATATCTCTAGTTTACAAACCTTCTGTCATACACAGTCAAATTCTCACAACCTTAGTTATAACATGTATTGATTTTTACATGGAAAGAGCAAACATTAATCTAAAGAGGAAACTTCCAAGCTTGTCATAAAGAATTTGTAATAAAGCACTGAAAATATAACCCCAAATATGTTGAGCTTGATATTCCATTACATTTTGGAAATTTTCCTTCATCATGTCAAATCTGCCTGCCTGCTTGGCAGTTCAGGGTCTCCAGGTAGAACTTTTTTCTGTGATCAGTTAGGTAGTGCCTCTTGTCCTGTTTAATATTAGTTTCTACTCTTGTCTGTGTTTCCAAAAGTGTTCCTTGGTAAAAGCATAGATTTTTTTTAGCTTTCTATTCTAGCCTAACTGCTACAAAAGGAAAGGATTTTCAACTCATTCTAGAAATCTAGAAAAAATGTTTGTGTGGTGTGGGTTTTGGGGGTGGTTTTATGTTTGTTTCACCCCAGCTGGGAGCTGAACACCACACAGCTGCTCTCTCTAAATATGGCTGGGGGGAGAAGGGGTGGAAAAGAAAACTACCAAAGAAAGACAAACCTCATGGATTAGGGTAAGGATAGTTTACTGGGACAGGAGAGAGAAATAATGATTATAGGACTTTAAAATGAAGTATATGAAAATGGACATACAGGGTATATTATTTCTCAGAGAACTGCACCCCTCAGGCCACAGAGGTCAGAGCTGTCCCGGAACAGGATCACCCCCAAAACAGCACGTCCTGAAGCTGTGCCTGTCCCCCACCAGTCACCCTTTATACTGGGCATGATATAATTGGCTGGTTTGGGTCACCTGTCCTGGCAGTGTCCACTCCCAGCTTCCTGGGTGCCCCCCACCTTCTTGTTATGAAGAACTGAGAAGTCCTTGGCTGCTTGGCAACACCTCGAAACCTCGAGGTGTGATCAGTGCTGCTCTGATCCTGACTCCCAACAGGGCATTGCACCGGCTGCTGGAGAGAAAATTAACTATCCCAGTGAAACCAGGACACTAGTAAACTGGACTTCTGGTACTGCTCAAGCAATTTAGAGACTTGAAAAGATCCTCTCTTCTACATGATCACTTAAACTGTGTGTGAACAAGTGAATTTGTCTTGTGCAAATTCTTTCAGTGATAGAGAAATCTTAAAGAATAACACCTAACAGATACTAAGAACATCTCTTGGGTGATGATGTTTTCTTCCTGTTAAATAACTTTATTATAATTAAAGCATTTTAGTTTTCTATCTTGTGCTGCTTGCATGTAGCTGTTCCTAGGTGTATACATCCTGGAGCACCAGATGCTCACAGTAGAGAGGAGGAAAGACAGTTCCTCAGCTAACTTTTCTGTAACTCATACCATCTGAAATGCTGAGTGGTTCTCACAAAAGGGTGTAATATAATTCACCCTTGTCTCTAGGTAGATGTTGGGAAGAGCTCAGGTTAACAGAACTTTGTTCCACAAAAGATAAGGAGATCTTACGATGAACTCATCATCAAAACTTATGTTATAATTAGTTGGACTGAAATACAGGTTTGAGCAAGGAGAAGTACTTGTGATTTGGTCTGAAATTGGATTAATCTGTGTATATATAGTGTTTCTTTTCTGTTATAGAAAAGACTAGAGACAGTGTGCCTGAGTTGTGAATAATCCAACCTGGTGGCATCCATTAGGAAGCCAAATGACAGGTCCTTAGAATCTGAGTAAGAAACCCCTGTAGTTGAAAGAGGATTATAATAATCTTGCTACACTGCATCAGAAAACATTGCATAGTCACTTCAGGGATGGATCCTCACTTCAGGGACAGTAAAATTTTAGGAAGGCAAGTACATTTTATGCTGGCCTTAAGCTCTGCCATGAATGTTTCACTTCTACTTGATTAACAATATATTTTACAGTGTGTTTCTGCTTTATTGCAGCCTGTGTTCTTTGTGGATTAAACTGTGTATTTGGGAAGCATTTATCCTGATCTTATCTTATCAGAGGATAACTTCTCCTTTAGTTGTTCACGAGAGCAGTGTTAATTGTATTAAGTCTTAATATTTATTAACACTTAAAAATTAAAAGGCTTACAAACCTAGGCTTAATCATTGAGTAATTTCAGGCCCATTTCAGGATTCTGTGTGTCTCTTTAGCAGGAATTGCTTTTATGATTAAATCCTCATTGTAATTCCTTACTCTTCTGAGATATCAGGATTTTCACTGGAATACTGCTGTATTATTATCAGTTTAATAAAATACATGAATAATGTCAAAACCAGTCATTTATAGCATACAACTTCCTGTTTTTATTGTTCATTGATTTTTGCCTTTTCATTCAACTTTTAGCAGCTTTTTTGTTGTCTAGTTTCTGGATGTAGCTGATAGGATTTAAATTTGCCAGCATACTGTAATCATCTTTTAACAGAAAGGTCTGTAGAAATCGACCAAAGTCTGGATTTCTAGAGTGTATTTTCTGAGGTCTGTACCAGGTAGTGTTAAAATTTGTGCTACAGTTTAAAAATTTATACTTTTTCACATTGAGATTAAAAGAAAAAAAAGCTAAAACATGTGAAGTGTTAATTCAGGATATCAGTTTTGCTTCAGGTCTTGAATAAAAACATCATAAACATCATACACTAATAACTCTTGGCAGCAATACTGATCACCAGAGTTGGAGATAAGTACTTTGCTGTAGTTGCAGGGGATTGTGATCACAAAGGCTTTTTGTAAATCCCCTTTTCACCCTTTTTAAAATGGCTTTTGTTTGCTTTTTATCCATCAAGTTTTGTCAAAAAATGTATCTTTGTGCATCTCATGCTTCTTTGGGAATATCATTGCTGATTCAGTAAATGCAGGTATCAGATGTCTTGTGGGAAGACTGTTTTTTCCTGTGTAATTCCTTAGCCAGTAAGGAAAGGTAGTAGGACAGACAAAAGTAATAAATTACATAGAAATTACAACAGAAAACCTGATCTGATTCTCATAAGGAACTTCTGCAAATCTTGTTTTAGAATGAAAACTGTAACTTGTAAACTGTATAATTCTGATTTTTTCCTTTGCAAATTGCCTGTGTTAATTAGTACTATTTCATGGTTTCCCTGCACCAATTCTGTCTGTCTTTAATAGATGTTTAGTCTTGTGTGGCACAGAAGGCTTCCAGTCAGCTTTCTTTTGTATTTGGTTTTCCAGTTTGAAGCTGCCTGGGTGCTGACAAATATTGCCTCGGGAAATTCCCTCCAGACCCGAATAGTGATCCAGGCAGGAGCTGTCCCCATCTTCATAGAGCTGCTCAGTTCAGAGTTTGAAGATGTACAGGAACAGGTAAGGATTAAGAATGGTCGTGAGTTTTGGTGTGTTTGTGTAGTGGCTTGGAGGGAGATGTTGGATTTTTGTTGTGGGGTCCTGTGTTTCTTTTGTGTGGGTGTGGAGTATTTTTGGTTGGGGTTTTTTGTTTATTTTCTGGTTGTTGTTTTGTAGTTGTCCCTGAACAGGGCTGCTGTGTAAGAAAGCCTCTGGAGGAAATGTGCACACCTAGTATGTGTCCAAGATGTCTAAGCAAGCACTGTACTATTTCTTGCCTGGAAATCATATTTAAACACAGCCAGTGGGAACTCTAATGGATTAATATTTTTCTCTTTCTTTTTTCTCTTCTCTTTCAAAATTTCCATTTTGATTTCTAATGGATTAACATTTCTCTGTGTATTGAGGAATTCAAGAAGCCTTGTTCAAAATAATTGCTTTACAGATAGAAAGTTCATGCTTGTTTACTCCACTCAAGCTTTATCTTCAGGAGATAGTTTGCTGTCTGCAGAGAAAATTATAGTTTGTTCTCTAGCTTCCATGCAGAGCAGATGAATGTTCCTTGAGGTCCAAAGGGATCATCAGAAAGCACAGACCAAACATTTGACTCAGTAGTTTCTGCATGAGGTCCACAACTTGTGACTGCACAAGGATGTCTTTCAGAGATATAAGCTTGCTTTGAAGACTTAGGATGATCAAAGAATCACAGAATATTGAGAGTTGGAAGAGACCTCAAAAGACCATCCAGTCCAACGGGGGGTTGCCCAAGCAGGATCATCTGGAGTAGATCACACAGGAACGTGTCCAGATGGGGCTGGAATGTCTCCAGAGAAGGAGACTCCACAACCTCTCTGGGCAGCCTGGCCCAGGGCTCCATCACCCTCACAGGGAAAAAGTTCCTCCTTATATTAAGGTGGAACTTTCCATGTTCCAGTTTGGAACCACTTCCCCTTGTCCTGTCACTGGCCATCACTGAGAAGAGCCTGGATCCATCCTCCTGACACTCACCCTTGACATATTGATAGACATTAATGAGGTCACCCCTCAGTCTCCTCTTCTCCAAGCTCAAGAGACCCAGCTCCTTCATGTTTTTGTGGTGGTCAAATTAGAAGCACTGGATCTTACAGTAGTGCTGTTACAGCAGTGCTTTTTAGAGATAGTACCTCATTTTAATGCCTCTTTGATGGTTTGGTTTGTAAATATCTGAGATGCCTTTGTGAGCTCTGCTGCAGAAGCTGGCTCTGAGCTCAGGTTAAGCCGATTATCCAGTATGATCCATTGTTCTTTTCAGAGTTCCTGACATCCAGGGTTCAGTCCTCCAGCCTGTGTGACCTCTGTTCTCTGTCTCTCCCCCTCTCCTCTGCCCTGGTCAGGCCTCACCTGGAGTCCTGTGTCCAGTTCGGGGCTCCCTGGTGCAAACCAGACAGGGATCTCCTGGAGAGAGTCCAGCAGAGGGACACAAAGATGATGAAGAGCCTGGAGCATCAGTCCTATGAGGAAAGGCTGAGTGAGCTGGGGCTTATGAGGTCCTGGCAGAGCA
>VXBZ01002757.1:55532-91580 GCA_013399135.1 Heliornis fulica
CTCTCATCCACCAGCGCTCCCCAGGTTCTGTGATACCAGACTGCTCCTCCAGATGTTTCTTGCCACTAAAAATAAAAAAAATCAAGAGTGGAAAAGCAGTGGAGTTATTTGACTTCTCTGATCAGACTTTTTGATGTGAGATTTGCTGTTGAAAAGCCAGTCTGTCATTCAGGGTCAGAATGGAGTCCTGGATTAAGTGATTATCAGCATTAACAACCCTAAAAATAGACATTACTCTAATGGCAGAAACACAGTCCACAAGTGAGTGAAATACAGCTTCCAGGTGTGTTTTAACATGTGTGAGGGTGTCCAGGAAAGGAGATTGTATCTTCAATACAATGTTACCCTCATGTTCAATAAATGGAAATTATTACAAATTCTCACTTCCTCCGCCCCCTCCAAATGGTTTTAAAAGATCCACAAGTTTGTTTAGAAGCAGGTGAGATCTTTGATTCTTTCCTTGGGTTTATTGCAGCAGAAAGAAAAGCACTGCAGTGAGTAATGAACATGGTTTTGTAAAGTTCAATGCAAATATTATTTTGCAGGAGGTGGTGTATGTTCTGTCAAGCTCAAGTTTTCCTGTAGCCACCTTTATCTTGAGTCCACATCCAAAGTTATACATTTATTTTAGGCACCCTTGTCACAACAACTTAAAAATAATATAAATGAGAGTGAAAAAAAATGTTTGCTTGATGAATATCAATTTAAAGGGGATGCTGTGGCATTGGAATGTCTGTGCTGTTTCACAGGAAAGGTCAGTGTAGCTTGGTGCCCTGTTTGACTGTGGCTGAAAACAAAAGCCTGGAAAACAGGAGAACAAACCAAACTAATTCTTGCCCAGAATGGTCTCCAACAACTTGCAGTTTAGGTACTACTGATCTATTGATTGGTCTGTTCATGGTGTTATTGGTAATACTAGCACAGAGGAGGAGAGGTGTATTTGGGTTTGATTTTGTAATTTTATTTTATTTTTTTTTGGTCTGGCAAGCTGGCCTCTGTATCCACACTTTATACATTTATATGTATATATATAGATACACACATCTGGTTTTAACTATCTTAATGTTGCAGATACTTGCTAATGGTTTTGGCCCTTAGAGTGGAGAAGTTTGTGGGTTTTTTTTAAAGGGGCTGTATTTTAAATTAGGATCTCTTGCCAACTTTTAAAAACAGATTGCAGTAAAAATCCAGTGTAACAAATGAGTTGACATCCTATTGCTAATGGTTCAATTAGTTTATTTCAGATTATCTGAGAATTTCCTGTATGTAACCAATTTGGCTTATTCTGGGTTTTTGTTTGTTTGTTTATGGGTTTTGGTGTTTGGTGTTTTTTTTTTGTTTTTTGGGTTTTTTTTTGTATGAGTAATTTATTTCAAGTAGAAATACTCAGAAATACATGTTTATTTGGGGAACTTAGATGTGTTCAGTTGGAGAAGGTTATGTTCTGTTAAATGTTTTACTGCAAATAAATACATGGTCTTCAACAGAGGAGAAATTTTGGGACAACATTCAGCTGCTGTCTGTGATAAATAGGATTGGTTTGTCCTTTAGTGGACGTTTTTGTGCATCATTGAAAGTATTTCTAGAGTTGTGTAGACATTCTATGACTCTTAGCAAATAACCAGATACATTTGATCTGACATCTTCCCCACTTCTAACTCAATAGAAAAAGTGAGTTTCTTACACCTTTTTGTGTGACAAAATAGTCTGTAAATTCCATGGAAAGAGTAGAAGTACTTTAGTACTTCTGCCCTAACCCTGTGACTGCTTCTTGTGATTTCCCCACCCCACCTCCCTCCCTCAACTATGTTATCCCAGGGGTCATCATCACCAGTGGACTTGGTCTTGGCCAGCAGAAGGACCTTCTTGGAGCTGGCTGCTGTTGGTCTTTGGACATGGGAAAATTCTGTAGGGGTGGCTTCTGTGAGGAGCTGCAGGAGCTGTTCCCCTGCTACGAAAACCTTGCTATACAAACCCAGTACAACTTCATCTAGATAATGTATATATATATATATTTTTAGTTATAGCTCTGGTACTGATGGAAAGTGATCTCAAAACCACCATTTGACTCAAACATAGGAATGAAACCTGATGAAATCTTTCAGTCTTGTCATATTATAGAAGATGAATTTCATGCTCCTTTAATTATATTCTGGTATTTTAGATCTTCTACTCTCAAAATGAAGGTTCATAGTATAGTACTGATGTCCAAGGGAGAAAATACCTGTCCTTGCATTTTGTCATGCATACACTTAATAAGCAGTACTGGTTCTTATATAGTTTCCTCTTAAAGAGTATATGCTAATGACCATCTGAAATCTTTAATTCTGAATATTGGTTTATCTTATGTTTACAGTCTCATTTTCATCTTATTTTGTGTCAGCATTCTTAAAATGACTGTGCTTTTATGGCTTCTTAGGAAATACTAGCATGGGCTGTTCTACAGAAACACTTTTGATTAATACAAACTTGTCTATGAATGGTCTGGACTTGAACCAACCTTGACCCCAGAGGAGTGTGGAATTAGTATGTTACTAAGCCTGAGAAGATAAGCTCATCTCCTACTGTGGACAGGGCAAGGTTATGTCTGCCTGCAGTCTTTGGACACATACAAGTTGTCTGGTTTTGGTATTCCTCTTAGATCTGTGTAAATATTCCTGAATCACAGGATGAGCTTGGGTATATATATGTGAAATTCTAAACCAGAGGGCATTCTCCTTTTTGTATATTGTCCAGGACCTGACAGTGATAACAGAGTATCTCCCATTCTGATGCATACACACAGCTCTTGGAAAGGTGAGCATGAAAGCAATTACTCTTTTATTTTTCATTGCAGGCAGTTTGGGCTCTTGGCAACATTGCTGGAGACAGCACTATGTGCAGAGACTATGTATTGGACTGTAATATCCTGCCCCCTTTATTGCAGTAAGTCTGTTCTAATGTCTTCTAGAATTTTGTTGAGCGTCTGATAAGACTGAAGTTTGTTTCTTTGCCTTGAAGATTAACAACTAGTTTTTGTTGTGGACTGTTTTGTTTTGTTTTTTAGTAGGGGCTCCTAGAGCATGTTTTATAATGGAGATAAAGTGGAAGCATGTTTAATAGCATCTAAGCTGGAACTATTTTATTCTCCAGAGTGGGTGGATGTCTGGGCTTATTATAGAGTCATAGAATAAGTTGAAGGGCACCTCTGGAGGTCATCTAGTCTAACCTTCTCTTCACAGCAGGTAAAATCAGATTAGATTACTCATTTACTTAACCACTTGAGTTTGGAACATCAGAGGTAGATTCCACAGCCACCTGGGGCTGTTGCAGTGTTGTGAAAAACTGCTGACACAGAAACATTCTGTTTTACCCTGTGATGTTTGTCCCATCACTAGAGAGAAGGAGATGACTTCCTTTTTTCTGTATCCCCCCACTACACTCTTGTAGGCAGCATTTAGACCTCACCTGAGACAGTGTCTGAGGCTGTATCCATGTCTCTAACCTTCTCACATGTCATTTCTCTAGTCTGGGAATTACCACAGGACTGTAGGGGTTGGAAGGGACCTCCAGAGATCATCAAGTCCACCCCCCTACCAAAGCAGGTTCCCTAGAGCAGGTCTTGAATATCTTCAGAGAAGACTCCACAACCCGCCCTGGGCAGCCTGTCCCAGTGCTCTGGAATAGTGTTCCAGTATCTTGATGGTCCTCTGCTGTGTTACTGGTGCAGCAGTGACACCATCCTGTGTGTTACCCCGTCCAGGTCAGGATTGCTCAGCCGGTGTCCAGCTCCGCAGCAGTGTTTCCATAAAGACATCTGTGGAGTGTGGGATGGCTGTGAGAAAAAGAAACAGTTGCTTCAGTTGGGAAAAAAAATCAGTCTTGCCTTACTGCATCCCCCTGGGCCAAGGAGCACTGTGACTAGTCCCTTCTGAGGTGTCAGGAACACCCCTTGTTCAGAGGCTTTACCCTACGTTTGACTCAGCTGCCTCCAGAGGTGTCTTTGTCCACGCTAGGATGTATTTCAGACAAGGGGACACACAGTGTGCCAGTGGCTGGTGTGGCCTTGGTGTGTGAGAGAGTGATTTTGATGTGCATATCTCATGAAGGTTGTCACTATTACAGTTCATCAGGTCTCACAGAGTAGAAGTTGAACCCTGAAGTTGGTGTGTGGATACCACCTCTTAACTGCAGGAGACTGGTTTGAGGGGGTCTAACAACACAGGGGCTCTCATGCTGTAGCTGGAACCAGTGTGCACAGAAAGTCTGTGAGCTGTGCTTGCTGGGAGATACAGGACTGTCTTCTATGCTTGGGAAACCCTCAGACCTTACTATAAGCCTCTTCTCAGGATATGTTTTGCTCTAGTTTTGCTAGTGAGTGTAACACAGAGGTGTAAAAGTAGGACCAGTAATCTGAGACTGACATAAAAATGCAGTTCAGTGAGGAGAGTACTCTCCAAACCACCTGCCCATCCTTCCTTTTGGAGTCATTTTGTCACAGCTCCTGCACCTTTTGTTAATCTGCCACGTTAGTAACTAAGCAGTTAAATTAAGATACTTGAGTATAAACCCTTTAGAGTAAGGTTTTTTTTGTTGTTTTAGGATATTGGGATTCCTGTGTCTAGTACACATGTCAGTATCCAGCCATTAAGGGTGATTTTTCTCAGGATGTCCTTTTTACACAAAACAAAGTTAGCATATTTTGACCTGATGTAAATAAAAAGTATTTTAATGATATGCAGAGGTCAGTCTACAAGGTTGCCTGGTTTTGGTTTGTTTGCTTGCTTATTTACTTCATTTAAAAAGAGAAACAACACAAAACCCCAAACCCAAACAACTCACCAAAACAATGTAACACACCCACAGAACAGTCCCCCCCAAACCCAAAATGTTGGATTTTTTTTTTTGCTTGTTTGTTTTAGATTGCTTTCAAAACAGAACCGTCTCACTATGACCAGAAATGCTGTATGGGCTCTATCCAACCTTTGTAGAGGGAAAAATCCTCCACCAGATTTTGCAAAGGTAAGAAATGTTTGAAAGGAAATGTGTTGGAGGTGGTGGTATTCAAGGAAGAAAGAAGTTTGGTGAAGATTAAAGTAAATAGCAGAAATAGTTCAGGATTTCTCTGAAACAATGCACAGGCTTCTTCTTACAAATTACATTTTGGAGCCTTTTTAGATTGTTCACACCCATGTTTTGATAGTGTTGCCTCCTACCTTTTTGTTACTGCTCCTTACCTGTGCTGACCACCCCCCAGAACAGAACTCTGGGCTGCTGTAGTGCAGAGTATAGCACATCTTAGCAGACAAGTACAAGCTTAACTTGCCAAACATTGTACTGTAGAGGCTCAAGAATCCTTACAGTGCTTTTCTGCTGACAAGCTCCTCTGTATTTGTGTACAAGCCCTGCAACAGAAGTGCTACTTCCATCTGAAATACTATTGAGCATTGAACTGGAGATGCCAGTGCTTAGTCCTATGTCACACATACAATTAACTGATGAGTTACTATCTCTTCTGGCTCTTTTAATTGCACAATGTGTGTATCTCTTCTTAATGTGTTACAGGTTTCACCCTGTCTTAGTGTGCTTTCCTGGCTGCTCTTTGTCAATGACACAGATGTATTAGCTGATGCCTGCTGGGCTTTGTCCTATTTGTCTGATGGCCCCAATGATAAAATCCAGGCTGTGATCGATGCAGGAGTCTGCAGAAGACTTGTGGAGTTGCTGATGTAAGAAACTTGTTCTAAGCAAATGTACTATCCTCTCTTTTCCCTAAAATGAAGGTTTCAGCAAAAGTAAGGTTGATTAGATATGTCTTGAAATGTAATAATTTCCAAAAAGCAAGATTTGAGTTATATTTTGACCTGTCTGTGTTTAATCTTTTCTCTCCTGGGTAACAGAAATAATGGAACTTCTGTTGTACTGATTTGGCTGTTTCTTAAGAGACTATTTTTCCTGCACCATACACCTACATTTTTGTAAAATTGATAAAATCCTGACATTTTCTCTGTGCCATTGAAGTCCATATTATAATTACTTGCTAATGAAATTGCTGGTGGTTATCAAAGACAGAATTTAAGAAATAGTGAAACTCACTAGAGTTGACAGTGGCAGGGATTTGAAATGTAAATAATTAAACTCTTACTGAAGGGGAGTATGTGCACACTTTGGTCAGTGAAGTGTACCTGTGGTGGGGTCAGGGAGACTGGCCTTCTTCTGAGCCATTTCTTCAGGTCTCAGGGAAGGACATGGATCACTCAGTTTTAAGCATAAAGCAAATTTGATGCTGGATTAATTAATAGAATGTATTATCTTAGGTACCTTCTTGTAAAGAAGTGTTTTAAATTGAGAAAAGAATTCCTTGCTTCACCCTTCCTATTCCAATTCTGATTTATCCATGACTGGGGGGGTGGGGAAGGCATATGCTGACAGAAGGTGGTCAAACAGCTGTATGGGGACTGGTTGAGTTGAACACATGGCTTCTGTGGGTGTTCCTCTGGATCATTCTGGGGCTTTGTGTGTGCTACATTGTATTTCATAGTTAAAGCTGCTTACTTCTTTCCTCCTAATGATGCCTATACTCTAAAGTATTGGTTTAATCTCATATTTTTCTACTACTGAATGATATCTAAAAACTTAAATATTTAGAAACCTTCAGAAAGGTTTCTTTCTAAATATTTAGATTCTTCAGAATCTTCAGAAGGTCTTTCTAAAGGTCTTTCTAAATCTTTAGAAAGAGGTACCATTAGTTTAAAATCCAAGAGTGCCTTGATTCAGATAGTGAGAGTTAGGTTTCCCAGGGAAGGTTTCCCCTGGCTGACAGATGTTCCTTCCTTGAGGATGTAAAGATGAAGACACTTCAAGATGCTTAGATCTTTCCTTGGTAATTTTAGGCACAATGACTACAAAGTTGTGTCTCCTGCCCTCCGAGCTGTTGGGAACATCGTCACAGGAGATGATATCCAGACCCAGGTATGGATTCACTTTTTCTTGTGTGGTGCTGCAGTCCATCCTTCTTTCAGTTGTGGTAGCCTATCCACAAGCACTCTTGTCCCTTTTGAAGTGAGAAAGTGAAGGATTGATACCACTGGTTGCATCAAAACCTGCAGTTTTTCTGATTAGTCCAGAAGTTCTTATGGTTCCTTCTGTAGCTGTGCCTGGGGTTTGTGTGTAGCTGTGCAATATCCTTTGAGGGTTTGCTTGGTTTGGGTGGGTTTGGGGTTTTTCCTTCTCTTTTTTTTTTATTTTTTCTGGTTTGTTTAAAGCAAGGCTGAATTTTATGCTGAATGATGTGTCATGATAGGGCCATCAAAGCCTGTCACATGTGATTATGCCAGTATGAATATGCTATAAAAGAGGGCTGGTCAGATTTTAGATGGTAAATAACTGTATCTGGGCATGTGCTTGGAGGAGCATCCATAGGAGGCCGTGTCTTCCACCACTGTGTTGGAGGTAAGCAGGGAGCCAAGAAAGCTTCAGAGTTGCTGGGTTGTTGTCCTGCTGCTTGATAGGTTCTGTAAGAGACAGCAGCTCCCACCAGTTTTCAAATTCTGTGGGAGCTGGGAGCAGTGAGGCTGTGCCTTTCCTACATACATTACCTGTGATGTACTCATGGAAAGCATTAAAATACTTCCTGCATGGAAATTGTGCTGAAGTTAAAATCCAGGTTCCTAACAGTGAGGCTTGCTTTTTTTGTTTGTTTATTTGGGTTTTTTGTTTTGTTGGGTGTTTATTATTTTGTGTTCCTTTGTTTTGTTATACATGCATCATTTGGAATTCTGTAGTTCTGTGACAGTGAGATTAGAGACAAAAATGAGTTAGCAGCAGCATGACACTGAAAATCACTACTGCTGGAGGAGGTTAATGTGATTTTTTTCATTCTTAAAATAAATTTTCTATAGCTGAATTGTCTAGGCTTTCTTTTACTTTGTCAGTGGCTTGTGTTTTGCAAATGTCAGAATGAGGTGCATTTTGTGGTTTCATAGTTTCATTAAAAATAAAACCACAGATACTAAGTCACATGGGATGCAGGTCATTAATTGCTGCAGAAAGTATTTAAATTCAAGAAAATGTTAAACCACTTTTGTTGCCCATGACTTGGCAAGAGGAGCATACTATAATTTTAGAAATTCTAGAAAACAGCTGAAGTAGGATACTTTTCTAGTCCTGCCTGCAGATTGTGTTGTTTGCTAAAGTTGGGTCCAGAATGCATATAAAAGTCTTGAATCAGGTGTGCAAGGGAGAAGGAGGAGCTCAGCTTTGAGGGCCAATGTTTTTCTGAGTATTTCAGCAACATACAAGACAGCTGCCTGAAAACACAGAAGTTTGTGCTCTGCCTCAGAGCACAAATCTGCATTTGCTGTAGATCTCTTTTCCAGTGGTTAACAGCTGCCAGTGCTTGGAGATGTCTGAAGCCATAGTTGTTTTATGTGAGGGGAAAAAGAACTCTTTTCTCAGTAGGTATCTGACAAAATCCTGAACCATAACCTTTGCTTTTTTTTAACCTTCCTTTGGAATGGGAAGGTTTTAACAATCTGTGTGGAGTCAGAGAACAGAGAGATGTGCAAGGGAAATCAGATTCCAAGACCAGAAGTCATCAGCATGGTTCAGTTTGACACTCTCATCCTTTTGACTTCTGCAAAGTTTTCATAAAATACTGTACCTTACAGTCTTTCTAAGCTGCCTGCTCTTGCCTTACAAGGCAGAAGTACATGTTTCTTAGTATGCTCTTCCAAATTTTTATTTACTTGTAAGAAGTTGCAATATAAACATATATATATATAATTTCTTTAATATTTTAGTCATTGAATATTATGATGCCCTTTCAGAGAGTAATAAAGCCCTTCACTATCAAAAAAATACATAATGAAGTATTCTGTCTTGTGGAATATTCTGGCATTTTCCTTTTTTACTTTAGGCACTTTAAAATCTTAACTTTGGAAACAGAGATTTTCCTGCAACTCTTTTCCATTTTACAGTGGCAATTTTTAACAAGTTTTTTTTTTAATAACAATTGCCTGCTTATAATGTCATTGGACACAACACTGGTAACCACCTTACCCACTGGGCCAGCTGCTGCAGGAAGCAGAAGTACTTAGAGCTTCCAGGTATACAAAAAAAAAAAGAATACAGGAAAATACTGTCATCTTTTTTGGTTATAATGGACTTGATATCTTCTGTGTTCCAGTCACACTGAAGCATAATGAAGGTGTGATCTCTTACCTGAATTACTAGTTGTTTTGCCCATTAGCTTTCCTTCATGTAAAACACAAACATTTATTTCTTAGTTCTAGCTCTATTTTTTTTCTTCTGGTTTGGTTTGATTTGGGTTTGGTGGTGGTGGTATCCCCATCCTCCTAGGGAGATCCCACCCTCCACTCCCCCAACATTTTGGGATCTTCTGATGGGATGTGCTTCATAGATTTTTAAAGACATTGTATTCCTTGTTCCTGTGATTCTTTATCCTGAATTTTGTCTAAAGTGTGGTTTGTTTGTTTTTTGTTTCAATTCTTTTATATTCAGGTAATTCTGAATTGTTCAGCCCTGCAGAGTTTACTTCACTTGCTAAGCAGCCCAAAAGAGTCTATCAAGAAGGAAGCATGCTGGACAATATCTAACATAACAGCTGGAAACAGAGCCCAGATCCAGGTATCTTTTCAGCTATGATCAGTAATCTTTACCTTGCAGGTTAGAAGAAACACACGTTAGATGATACACTGTTTTTTTTGTGTATGAAGTGCATATTTGTGTGTACATGCAGTCACAGATACAGAATTATATATAAACAGAAGCTTATTATAGGTTCTGTGGATAATTAGAATATTTCAACGGCCCAATCACCTCTCAAAATCAAATGAAAGTAATTTAATATTATAATCATCCACAGATTATAATGAACAGAGAGATGGTCAGGATAGTAGAGAGTGACAGAATGAGGCTAAACTCAAGAAAATGGTGTTTTAATTAATTTGCTTCATTCCTTTGACAAAGTTGCATAAATTCTTAGGTAAAAAAAAGGGAGTAAGCTACAAACTTTGCAAATCAAATAACTTCCAAGTATCTTAATTTCACCAGATACAAAGACCTATGTTGTAAAAGTCTTTCTTTATTCCTGTTGATATTCTCATATCATTCCTGATACAATATCTACTTTAACAAAAAGGAAATTTAAGATTTGTTAGACTGAACAGTAATGGAGGATATCTAACACACAGAGGCAAATGTAAATCTCACTCTCTTCTGCCTTATAATTAAGCCTCTGAAAGACCACATATTTGTTCTGAGTCTGGGATTAGCATCAGCCAACAGGAAGAATTCCCAGGAGACTTGTCTCCAGATGGTATAAATGAGAGATTGACCATCTCCTCTGCAGAGAGAGTTTCTTCTTTAACTAAAGGAGAAATCAGAAATAGTTTCCCTGGTTATGGAGTTTCTTCAGAACAGTTGTATTATGGGAATATTATGCTTGGCTTTAGAGGACAATTCCTTGTTCCTTCTCTTTTTGGAAGTGATAGAAAAACAGATTATAGGGAAACCCAGGTTTCATCTGATAGATATGGAAGGTTCCTATCAATGTGGTTGAATCAGAGTCTCCTCACATAAATTTAATTCTTCTGAAGTTTCATTTCTCAATGCTGTTCTCCCTCAGAAGAGAACAGAGTGTTTCCAGAGATTCCAGAGAATGCATGGAAGTCCAGTTGGAGATACCTGTTTTTAGAAATTGAAATACATAGCAGAAATATAAAGCATTAGAAACCTCATTAATAACCAGGCAGAAACAATGCATGTTTGCACAGAAAGCAACCTAGATCCCCTAAAACATTGGCAAAAGTGGCCAAGGAATACTTGTTTCCTCCATTTCCTTCCTCTTGTAAGGCAGCCTGATACTTATTTGCTGCTCTTATATCTGATGGCTCTGAATTACCCATTCTGTGTGATCAGAATGAGCATGAAGTGGTTAACCCTCTTTGCCCAAGAAATAGAATTACTTCTCTTTTTGCAGAAAAGCAAGAGATTGTCAAAAGGCTGCATGTTTTTTCCAGAAGAAAAACTGTATTATTTCTTTTGGGGGTGGTGCTTGCAATCTTCAATCTCCCTTACAGAGAACAGTCAGCTGCTGAAAGGGCAACTTAATCCTTGAATGATGTCTTCATCTAGAAAAGCATAGGAAATAAAGTTAATACTTTTCTGGAAGATAATTTCATCTCTGCTAAGCTTCCTGGAATTAAGAGCAAATGTTCATCTAACTCCAGAGATGCTTATCTTAGGAAAGGAGTAGCCAAGAAAGCAAAATGTAGAGGCAGAAAGCTGTGTAGGTCCTTCTTGGCTGATAAAGAACGTGACAGAGGTGTAAGTGGAACTGTGAGCAAAGAAACCTCCTACAGCTGTATTTGCTCCAGCTCTCTCAGTCAAGATTTTACTTTTACCACCAAAGATCATGTTATTTTTTTATCAGATACAGAGAATGATATGGTTAGTTAATCTAACCTTGGTAGAGCTCCAAGAATTTTGATTCTGCCTTTATTGTAGCTTGTATGTTAATCTGTGGATTAGCTGAATTTCTAACAAAGTGCTGTGTAAAACCAGCAGCTGTATCACTGTTTTTCCTGCATCAGCAGTTGCAATTGCTACGCAGTTAACAGTGCAGAGAAGGTAGTTACTACTGCTTGTACTAAGGTAAAAATACTTTTGCCTTACTTTTCATACACTGAAGAATCTTTTGACTGCTTTATCCATGCTGTTACCAACTTAGAAAACAGGGAGGAGTAGTATTTTCTCTCTATAGAAGGCCATTTCTGCTTTTCCTGGGAAGTCTTAGGTGTATTTTCTGGGGAACAATCCAGTCAAATACATTTTCTTACCTACATGTTTTCTCCCAAGTCTGTCCATAGGGTTGATTCAGGATGTGCAATCATATAGGAACATTGCAGACTTTAACAGGAGTTTGAGAAAATCCTATGTCTGTACAAGTAATTTCATACATAAATCTTGAAAGTGGCAGTAGAAAAGTAAAGTTTGTTATTAAAGCTTTTTAAAAAAACTTCAGGATCTCTTTTTTCATATTCTTGATCTACTGAAGATTCAGTGGTGAAAGAGTCCTAGAAGTAACTTAAATTCTAGTGCACTAGTGTGGTGGTTTGACCCTGGCTGGAGGCCAGACTCCCACCAGAGTCACTCTGTCACTGCCCTCTTAGCTGGCCAGAGGGCAGAATACATGTTGAGAGGCTTTGGTGTTGTGTTCTTTCTTGGAGGGGGGTGGGGTGGTGTTTCTCACACTCTTTCCCTCTGCCAGCATGGGGTCACCCACGGGAAACAGTCCTCCACAACCTTCTCCACATGAGTCCTCTCCCACGGGGCCTCAGCTCTTCCCCAGCTGCCCCAGTGTGGGTCACTGCTAGAAACTCACAGAATGTCTCTCAGTCCCAGACTGCTGCCCCCAGCCTGGTCCCCACAGAGTCACCAGCCCCCCCAGCAAACCTGCTACAGCCTGGGCCTCCATCTCTCTCTGCCTCTGATCTCTCTCCAGGGGCTGCAGGTGCTGCCAGGGCCTTGCTCCAATGGAGGTCACAGATTCTTCCCTATTCCTCCCCCTGCCCCATGGTGGCTCCTGCCTGGCCCAGGTGCCTCTCCATGGGCTACAAGTGGGGTCTCTTCATCCTCCATGGGCTGTGGGGGGACACCCGCTTCACCATGGTCTTCTCCACAGGCCGCAGGGAATCTTCTCCCAGCGCCTCCTCCTCCCCCATCACTGCCCTTGGTGTCTGCAGAGTTTCTCCCATCTTCTCCCTCCCTTCTCTGGGGGCAAAATGCGGCTGTTTGGGTTTTTCTCTCTCTCCAATGTGATTCCCAGAGGCCTGTGACCGGCGCTGACTGGCCCGGCCTTGTCAGTAACAGGGTTTGGGATTGGGCCTTGGGAGCCCAGCTGGGATTTGCTTTGTTGGACCCTTAAGAATCTTTCTAACTTCTTTTAAAGGAGCCACATTGCAAACCCACCACAACTAGAAGCTATTTGTTTCAGTAGTGTATTCACTCTGTGATTTCAGGGGGAGTATTCAAGGTACTGTGTCTTCCTGATCAAATGAAGGTGTGCCCGTCCTTCTTTCACAGTGTTCTTATGCCTGATACCCACTGCTCAGACACATGGAAGTAAGGCTTTAGGCTGGGAGTCTTAATCAAACCCTTGGTTGTCCTCTGTCTTCTAAACTGTTGTCACATCTCTATTTGAAAACAAGTAAGGATAAAATAATCTCTCCTTTGTTTAAACTCATCTTGCCTAATCTACATGAACACAATTGTTGGGTACCTGTATGCATGTGTGTTTAGTTGTTTTTAGAGGTTCTGGTGTGTTTGTGAGTTTAGATCAGTCCCCTTTCTACTGAGAACAGATTGGAATTGCTTTGTGACTCAGGGAAGTTAATGCTATGAGCCATTAATATTCCACCTTTATTTCTAGCAGGGGACTTTTTGAAGTACATAAAGCCCCCTTAACTCAGGATATAAAAATAGTTGTTGTGCAGGTAGAAAGTTTATTTCTTAGGATTCTTGCATCAGGATGTATACAGAGGCTCAGCCAAATTACTAAAATACACATATATTTAAAAGAATCCATATTAAAGCAGCTGTTTTAGCAAATGTCACAGACAAGGTTAGAAGCATGTTAAATGTGTTGCTCAAATCCAGGAAAAAAATGAGAAATAGCTTCTCAAAAGTGAAAACTATAGTTCATTTAATAGTCCCTTGGGCCCCATTCAGGGTAATTGAGCTGCCTTTGAACTCTGAGCACACACACATTGTAGAGTGAAACACCAGCTGCTCTAAGTACATACCCAGTTTAATCTATATGGCAGTTACAAAAATGAGATTAAAAATCAGGGCTCCTGATTCTAAGCAGGAGATAACTATCCTGGTAATTATGACTTACTGCAAGTCACATCCACTGTGAGGCTTAGATTTTTGAAATGGCAGAAGGAGGCCCATTACAGCAAAGAAGGGTTACAGGTGCTTGATAGGACATCTGAAGGCTGGTGTCTCTTGAAAGTAAAATTGCCAGTTGCAGGTGTAATTACAATGATTATCTTGTGTTGAAAGGCTCATCACAGTTGTGTAACAAATTCCAGAAAGGCTCTAGTTCTTTAGTTTCTAGTCTGAATTTAAAGAATATCGGGTGAAACACAGGGTGTGATGAAACTTCCTTTCAGCTCCAGAGCAGATACTTCTGCTTTTCTGAGAAAACTCTTTCTTTGAAGCATTACTTCAGATAACTCAGTGTCAAAATGATTGTAAACATTTGAGCTGAAAAACACCTCACAATAATTTCTGAAGTTGGAAACTGCTGTTTGGTAAAGTGTTTCTTGAAGGTAATACGTGAAAATAGAGAATAAAACCCAAGTCTGTTTTCAGTAGCTGTGAGGAGAATTCCCATCTGGGAAGAATATCTGATTTAACTTAAGTTCATGAATGAACCCATTTAATCTCTGAATTGTGGTATTTTTTCTTTCTGTAGTTAATTTCACATTGTGATGAATCAAAACATTACTTCTTGAGAATTAGTCTTTCTTAGAGAAGGAGTTCTGAAGTACTAGATGCAGCTATGAACACAAGAATTTATTTTCCTTTCTCCTCAGTCACTCCAGAGTGCTTGATACTTCCTACTAGAGGTCATAGACTGTAGCCAGATCTAGTCCATTATGTATGATAAACACTGGATTTTGAACATGCACAATCTTTAACCAGATACCAGACAAGGATAATTTCAGCACATGATATTTTTTTTTCAGTTAGATGTGTGCCTGGCATAGTAAACCCCATAATTACAAGTTACCAGCTGATCTAACTAGTGGGCTGCTGCTGCAGAGCAGTCAGGTTGTTAAAATACTATAGATGCTTTGGGTAGTGCTCAAGCCATAATCTAGCCATCCCTTCTGCACTCCAAGAAGAAAATTAAAATATTGTGGTAAATCTAATAGGTATTTTACCTAACTGATATTAACAGACAGAGCTATATTTAGTGTTGTTTAAGATTGCATTGGGTTACACTCCCTCCATCCACCCACTCTAAAGTATAGAAATATAAAGTTAGAGGGAAGGACTTCTATATTCATTTCCACTTTCATACTGCTTTACAGTGCTGTTTGGTAGCACACTCCAAAGGCTTTCACTGCCATTTCTAAAAGAGAAGACAGCAGGCTCTCACCATTAGATGTGCACTCCAGCATGATGAAGTAAAGCCCTTCTAGTGTTCAGGCAGTGTAAGTTAACCTGCATGAAATGTATGAAAGTAAGTACTGAACTTTCTTTTGTAGCTGATCTTAAAGCACAGGTTTGGGATCTTTGCCCCCCCTCCAAAAGGTGGAAGTGAAAGCCTTTCAGAGTGTGTTATCAACCATGCCCAGGCAACAGAGAAGCATGGTGGAATACAGCAGTCTTTCCCCTCTTTTATTTCTGTGCTTTCAAGGTTTGGGTTGGATGTGTATATCCTGATGCAGTCGTGATTGTCACTAAGTATAGTTTTTGTTTGTTAATTTCCTAGTTTGTATACAGCTTTGCTGTACTTCAGTGGATAGCTTCCCCAGTCAGGGAGAAGGGGAACTACATCTTCCTGGGAGTCAGAAGGAGAACTGCACAACTGAAGCTAACCCCTGACTGTGGACCCTTGTGAGGGGTATGAGAGGCTGTCACATACCTCAGAAGTGTTCTGTGTCTAACTGCGCAACCTGTTGAAAAGCTATGAAAGGCAGGACATCAGACACAGTCATCCATATCTGACAGTGAAGACACCATAGGAGTTCTCTCCTGTTGACAGGTTAAGAAACTTATCACTTCTTTTCTAATGTACCTTAAATCACCACAAGAACATCTGGAAACCTAAGTATGGCTAGGTGTGGTAGCAACAGAGCCTGTGCTGTATTTTTCCTTCTTTAGGATTTCCTGTCCTTACTGAAATGTGACATGGGCACTTCTGACAAATAATACCTTGCCTGTCAGTCTTTAAAACTCTAGAATGAAATACATTTTTGGAAAATTGGGGTAAAGATGCTAGCTAAGAATTGTCAGAGGCTCTTCTCCAAAAAGACCACAGTAAGCCTGGGGACGTGGAAAAGGAATGATGTGATGTACACACAGAGCTCTGGTTTGCACAGGCAAAATGACTCAACTGTGAGCATGGATGCAGTTTGCATCAGAGCTCTCAAATCTTTGTGTGCTGTTTGTGGTGGCAGGGTTTGAAAAAAGTTCTCAATTAGGAGCAAAATATGGCATTGCTGACAAGGTAATTTCTTTTTTTGGGGAACGGCAAAAGTCAAAGATTAATATTTTCTAAGTGTAGGTCTGGAACCCTGTTTTCAGGTTTCTGTATATGGTGTCCTATACACCATACTGTGTTGAGTGCAGCAGAGCTATAATACCTTCAGTTCTTTATTCCACTGGAAACCCTCACTGGTGGGCAGTATATATTGCAATCTTATTTTGTAGAACAGACCTGGCAAACACTTGAAGAAGGTGCTGTTCATTGTAGTGCAGGTTCTTCCTGACAGCAGTGGCAACCTCGTGTAAACTGGCCAGAAGTTTGCTTTATACTCCAAGCTGTGTATAGGCTTGGGTGTCTGTGTCAACAACAGAAGTCCATTAGAACTGCAATCTGAAGTGCTTCCTTCCTGGCTCTCCAATGGTTTTGTACTCAGGCCATCATGTTAAGTAATTTTGGCTTACAAATATTTGCTGTGTTATTTGAAAAACAGTTGTAAATTGAGGCAGTAACCAAAGAAGCTGTAACACTGGTAACCCAGAAGCCTCTGTGAACTGGAGTTTCCATCTGGGAGGAGATCATGGCAGTGGGGCTGTGTTCACAGCTGCCACCAGGGTGGTGACTGTGGTCTGGGTTTGTTACAGGTAGTGAGAGCACTTGCAGGAGCAGAGCAGTTGTGCTGGATGATTTGGTTGCTTTCACATTTATGTGATGAATCACAAGTAGACATGTGATGCCAGTGCTTGCATGCAGACATGTGATGCCAACGCTTGCATACTGTAAGTGATTAATTTGTGTTAGTCCAAAGGGAAAGAAGCAAATTCACTTGACATTAACCAGCTCAAAATACTAATTTAACATACTACTGCAGAAGACCTGTTGCCTAACAGTGACTGCAGTATAGATTCAACACATAGGCAGACATAATAAAACTGAAAAAAAAAAACCCAAACCAAAAGGGGAATGCTTACTCTTAGAATCATAGAATTTTTAAGGCTGGAAATGACCCCTAAGATCATCCTGTTCTAGTGTAAATCTCCACTGTCACCCTGTATGTATATATCCATCTTCAGAGGATATGGTAGGGGTGGGTGGTAAGGAGTGACCATGGAATGTCAGCTGGATTCTGTATGAGGAACAACTTGAGACAAACTAAAGGGGAAATGGCAAAATACTGTACAAACATAAGTGGCATCTGAGACAGTCAACAAGGAATTATTATTCTTTGATTTTTTTGAGCAAGAAAGAGGCATCAGAGGGATGCTGTGTTCTAGGGCACATATCTTCTCAGAGACTGGAACTTGTTCCAGTCCAACTGGAACTCGTTGCTGCCACTGTGAACACTTAAAGGGGAGAAAAAGAAAAATAAAGATGACTGGAGTGTACACTTTGCTGTGCCTCTGCTGTCCATTGCTGTTGGAAGCAGGATGTTAGTGTTTTGCTTTTGCATGCAAGCACAAGAGTAATTTGGATAGGAAAAATCCATATAAAACTATTAGAAGTGATACAAGTTTTGCAGTATTTGTTTAAGCTTTGGTTGCCCTGTTGGCATGCTGTTATACTCCTTGAAAAATTCAAGTCACAGTTAGAGGGTGTAAACATGGGCATTGTAACACACAGCACCTGCTCAGAAAGAATGGTTAAACACATTTTACTTTATGGCATGGAGGAGGCAGTTGCCTGCTGTTTTAATGAATGACCAAGGCACTCTTTTGAGGGATAATAAACATTTGAGCAGGGCAGGAAGAGTGAGAGCTGTGGTGGTTTGAACATCAGTCCTTAGTTAACAATTTGATTTTTTTCTTTTCATTTCCTTTTTATTTCTTTCAGGTTTTTAAGGTTCTTGTTAAACTGAAAGCCCTTAACTGTGTTCATTTTGTTTCAAACCTGTGTTTATCTTGCTCATTGCATTACTTTTCTTTTCAACATGCTTTTGTATGTCAGGACACACAGTAGAAATTCTAAAAAAATGTATTTTGAAATACCACTTTCTAAATCACACAGAAGTTTTGAGTACATCATCCTGACATGTCCTTCAGGATTTTTCTCTGCCTGAGGTTTGTTTTCTTCAGGCAAGAACCAAAACCAAATTCTGTTTTGGTATTTTCACAGAAACAGAGTGGTATGGGATGGAAGGGACCTTAAGTGTAGACTGTCAGGTTCCCTTTCTTCCCTGTGGCTCACCAGGACTGAAGGTCACTCATGAAATCACTAGTCTGACATTGTTCACTGGCCCTGAATTCACCCTTTATAGGCACCTTAGAAACATGCTCCCCAGCCCATGACTCCTCCAGCTACTGACCCCCACCCCGCTCCACTCACTGGCTTTCACTGCTCCTGAGGGCTGATCCAGTTCCTTCACCCTGGTGTCAGTCAGCACCAGTCTGGAGAAGTGTCATGGTGAGATAGATTAGACAGGATTTGTTATTAAGATTTGCACAGTCCCACTTGTCTCTGTCTTACCAGTTACAAAGTCTAGGCTGGTTCTCTGCAAAGCTGTGCCTGTGGTTTCTTCATTATTAACTGAGTCTTTCCTTCTTTGTGATTGTCTCTCTTACCCCTTGCCTGTCAGGTGTGTGTCACCATGTGTTTTATTTACTACTTTCCTGTTATCTGTATCTCCCTTTGAGCTGAAAAAGTCCTTGATCTGATAACCATAATGAAGCTGATGCTCTCCCATTCCAAGTACCCTTCCAGGGTGTTGATGCCACGATGGAAGTGTGTGTGGTTCTCCTTGAGGACCCCAGATTGTTGTGCTAGAAGTGCAGATCCTGTGGTAGAGCAGACATTGTTCATGGGACCGTTGATAAAATTGTGACATGGGTATGGATTTACAAAACAAATGCAGTGCAGATACCCAGACAAACAGGAAAATAAAAGAAACATCAAACCATTGAGGGGTTTTTTTTTCATATTCATACCATTAACTGGCTGTGGCTTTTTGCTGTGTTGTAATGTTTTATTCTACAGAGCTCCTTGAAAAACATCTCTGGTTTTCATTGAACCTGCACTTACCAGTTATGTGATGATTTATTTTTATAAGGTGATAGTTTAAAAATGTAATCTGGCTTCTGAAAGTGGTTCCAGTCCTTGTCATACATGTTTAACTAAACTGCTTTCATTTGTGTCTCATTGCAAAAGGACAACAACTTACTAGAACCTGATTTCCACAGGAACATACTAGAAACTTGAAGCTGCTGAGTAAATACTTACTTGACTTAAGTCAGTGTGGTGGGTTAAGCAATTAACCATATTAGTGAATTGCTTTGTTTTCTCATCAGGAAGGAATATATTTGTGCTTGCTTGTTTTGTGGACACATTCTCTCTCACACAGTGCAAGTGTAGCGTGACACACAGGTTTAGGAAGTATTTCTCTGGTTGGGAGATCTTAACAACTTAGTGGTTTACTGGCTTAACTGGGTGGTTCACTACCTGGAAAAAATAAGGGAAGTGTAGCATTCATTTTCTGTCAAGGTAGAATTAAGTAACACATTAGGTATGGCAGCCACTTGAGACTGAATGTGTGTTGAGTTATCTCGGGATAAGCACAGACCCTGGCAGTAACTGGGGTTTGAATGGAAAGCTGAAAGCTGTGGGGTGTTTTTTCCCCATGATAAGTTAACATTTTACTGTTTATCATGTTGTGCTGAGCATAGACATTAATGAGGTCAGGAAAAGGAAGTTAAAGCTAATTTTTTATTATAACTCTGACATATCTTTGTTATTTATTTTGCAGACAGTCATAGATGCCCATATCTTTCCAGCTCTTATAAACATTTTGCAGACAGCTGAGTTTCGGACGAGGAAGGAGGCTGCTTGGGCAATCACAAATGCAACATCTGGAGGCTCTGCTGAACAGATCAAGTAGGAAATGGTTCAAATCTTTTGGTGCAGTTGAGGAAATTAGTGTTTGTACAAGAAATCAAATCAATCATCTAGAAGTTGGGAAACCTTTCTGTATGCTTTCACTGTTTGTCTCCAAAGGGTCCACATCTTTGTACTGAGTTGTGAGATGTTCATTCCTTTAGCAAGAAGTCAACTAAGAATTTCAGCTGTAATACTTCACTATTTTAATATTTTTTTTTATGAGAAAAAAGTAAATGAAGCTTTTAAACTCATTTCTTGGTGATGATTGCAGAGTGTAATGAAGCCTGGAGAGGGGTGGCTCAGCCCTTCAGACAAGGACATCATTTGCATTTTTTCTCCTGTTAAACTTCTACCAGTACATTATGCTTATATGCAATACTATATAAAATGAAATTTAAGTATCTAAAATTATAATACAGCCTATTAATAGGAAACATTTATAAATTGGTAAAATCAGAAATAATTTACAAATATATATATATACACACAGAGTATTGTAAATTTATTGTCAATATTTCTGCAAAATAGGATAGTCGGGGTCTATAATATCCCCAGCTTGTCCAGTCAAATTGGTATTTTATCTGATCATTTGGCTGCACTGCTTATACTCTTGCAGACAGTTTACTGGCTTCCCTTGGTGTTTTTCAGGTATTTAGTAGAACTGGGCTGCATCAAACCACTCTGTGACCTTCTCACAGTGATGGACTCCAAGATCGTGCAGGTAGCACTGAACGGGCTGGAGAACATCCTGAGGCTTGGAGAGCAGGAGTCCAAACGCAGTGGCACTGGCATTAATCCTTACTGTGCTCTTATTGAAGAAGCATATGGTATGAGCAAAACCCCTGGGGAAGTCAGGGGTTAAAACAATGGTTGTGGACCCATCAGAGTTTCAGTAGACCAGATTCTATTAATTTCCTCATCACTGTTACCTTGTCAAGTCTCTATCTACCACCTTTTACATTTATTATCTTTGCAAGCAGATTGGAGACAGCATGTGCAGATCTTCTTTTCTTAATTTCTTTTCACCTTGAGGGAGGTTTCTGGCCTCAGTATCTTTCCTCCACAGCAGATAAAAGTTTGGGCACGCTGTTATGTAGCTCAGATTTCAAACCTTTACCTTCCCTCTCTGCTGCCCTGCAGAATTATGGCAGCAGCAGCAGCAACTTTGTTTGCTGTGCTGAGGTTTTGGCATCACTTCATCCCAGTTAACCTTGTTGATTGGCAAGTACTTAATAAGAAAATTAGAAATGGGTTATCAAGAGTAGTATAAAAGAAGGATGGTAACAATGAACATAGTTTCTTGAACCATGGTTCCTTTCATGGTTACCTTGACTCCCAGGGAAGGATGTATATCAGAATAGGATTTTCACTTCCTTTTTCATGTCAGAATTGTTTCCTTTAGTTTTTATACATAGTAAAAGGAGCAAACAAGAAAGCCATCACAGTTCCCAGTATTAGAGATTTACTAGAGTGACTAAGACTTGAATTTCATTCTAGCATAATTTTTAGGTATCAAAGATAGTTCCTCTTTCTGCATCCTTTCATTGTTTCTGACTACAAGTCCTGAGTTTTTCCCATCTGCTTAACACCTACCCAAAAACTGGTCGTGAGAGTTGTTGACTTGTGTGTTTTGAAGACACAGCTGGCCTCATTTCATGTTGGTGGTATTGCTGAGGTGGGCTGCAGGTTGGACTAGTTGATTAGTGAAAATCTCTTCCAGCTTTCAGTGACATGATTCTGTGGTCATGATCTTTGTGAAAAAGAACCAAGCAACCAACACTCTGAACACACTTTCAGGAAACATGGCCCTAAAAGTCTCCTCTTTGAGACTTTGTTCTTTACAATCCAAGCTTGGTGATTTGATTTTTTGAGTGAGAGGGTGGAGGCAGACAAAAGGCATGAGGCACACCACACAGTTACAGGGAGGTTTGTAGTTCAGCCTGGGTGAACTATCCTTGGGTGGGGGGAGTACAAGTTGGGTAAGGGTATCCACAGTAGGACCTGTTCCTCCTGAAGGTGGGGGAGAAGTGTTACAGGAGTTGTTCACAACAAGGCTAAAAATTGTCATGGTCATAAGCTTTCACTGATCCATAACTTTCACACACTGCTTTCCTCTGCAGGCCTGGACAAGATTGAATTCCTGCAAAGCCACGAGAATCAAGAGATTTATCAGAAGGCCTTTGATCTGATCGAGCACTACTTTGGAACAGAGGATGAAGACAGCAGCATTGCCCCGCAGGTGGACCTCAGCCAGCAACAGTACATCTTCCAGCAGTGTGAGGCTCCCATGGAAGGCTTCCAGCTCTGAGGTGCCCCTGTGCTGTGTGCTCCTCTACCTTGCCAATCCTGTTGTCCAGCCACAAGCCACCTGTGGAGTGATTCTCTTAATGTTTTCCATAACCCTGTTTGCGCTCATTTGCTTGCCTTGTGCACATGCTCTTACATACATCTGGAAAACTCTTGGCTCTCCGTGGCAGGATGCCCCCTCCTTGGCAAGGGGTCGCCAGAATCACCCTTCTCCTCTAGATTCTCCAACTCTCCACTGTCACCTTCGTGGAGTTGAGGCACCTTTCTATACTTTGAGATGTTCTCTGCCTCTGTGACAGGAAAACGATCCCTTCTCCGCTAGCCCCCACACTCCTGGCATCCAAGATGAGGCTGCCTTTCTGATGTGTTTGCTGCAGTGTGTGCCTGCAGTCCAGGGAGACATTCAGACTTTCTGAGAACATAGATGAATTCATTCCCTAGATTCTTCTTCCCTGGATGCCTCTTTGGATGGCTGTGTGAGATGCATTAAATCCTCACATGCAATGTATCAGTTTTGCTGTATGTGCCAGCTGGGGTGATTGGCATATAGAACATGTTACAAATAATGGAATAAGTTCTCTGTCCCCTGCAACAACAGACTGCCCTGGACATGTTTTCTGGTTCTTAAGAATACTGAACACATTTGGCCCCATCCCTTCTCGACACTGAACTCCCAAGCTGGATTGCAGACCACCGTGGAGGTTTGTGTTTCTTCCCAGTCCTTCCACTCCAGCCACAAAAAAGCAAAAAAAAAAAGTGCTGGTGAATAGGTCACTCTTACCACCTCCTCAGACATCACTTTCCAAACCAGCTTCTAGAATGGAGAAACTACCCCTACTTCTGCTTGCCAGCACTCTACGATCCAGCCAGGCCTTCCTGAAAAATCAAACCTCTCCTGACTTCATGCTCCAGAGTCTGGTCCTTGGTATTATAGCTATGGCTGAAAAATTCCTGTCTGCCTCTTTTACATTTTTACACAGTGTGACTTGAACAGATTTCTCTTCTGAAAAATTACCTTCTGAATACAGAAATCTTGGTTTGTAAAACTTAGCACAAGGAGCGTTAGGCCTCCTCTTCATTTTCACAAGACAAAGAGCTTCCTTTCCACCTGGTTAAAAAAAGACTCCTCCTGGTCAAGCCCCTTATTTAACAACTAAAATGACACTACATTCAGAGGATAGTGATATCACACCCAGACCCACCTGGCCCTTTCATTTCACTTTACCCTTCTGCTGTTTATGGGACTTGAGGTGAAGTGGAACTCCTGGTTCCTACAGGTGACACCCGTAAGGCATCGCTGACTGCATGACAGCTGTCATCTGCAGCTGTAGACTGTCCTGCTAGCAGCATGGTTTTGGCTCAGCAACCTGCTTGGATCACAGACATCTGATGCAAAGGCCAGCAACTCCTCACTGACTTCATCTGTGACGTTGCCACCAGACCCTTCACGCAGCCAGGGAGATGCCACATGATTGCAACCGGCGGTTTCATTTAGGTAAATGGGATGGATTCTGCAGGCCACCCTCTCCCACCCTGCACTGTATGTTCTTTCAAACCATTTTTGGATGCTTGGAACACACACTTGTCCAGTGTAAACATTTCAGAATTGCCACTGACCACTGCAGCATCGTGTACCTGTGGTAAAGGTTGGTGGCAGGACTGTCTGCGAGATCCTCTCGGTGACAAGCCACTGCAAAAGCAAAACCCATTGGATACAGAGTAACAGAAATCTCTAAATCACTTGTCAAACTGCTGGAAAGAAGCTAGGCAAAGGCCTGAACATCAGCTCTGGGTGACCATTATTTAAATACAGTCTTCAGTTCTGTCTCTGCTTCAGGATGGAGCCTCTGACCTTTGTGGCCACTGCAGGAGCCACCTGCTGCCTCCCTAGCTAAGCCAGTTGGCCTCCACCTTCTCCCAGTTATTTTCTCTAGTGCTGCTTTGTGCTGAAGGAACATTTAGTTTACTGCACTTGATCTGTAAATGGACTTTGATTCTTTGTAATTTTAGGGGGTTCAATTTGGTGGTTAATTTAAAAAACAAACAAAAAAAAAAAGAAAAAAAGCAAAAAAAACCCTCGATGTTGCCTTTACATCACATATAATTAACTGTGTTTCTCTTTTCTTGAAGGGTGATAGAAGCACTGATTAGTAGCAAAACCTTGTTTTAGCTTTTGGATTTTTTTGTGCTGGATTTTTTTACGTGTAAATTTCCAATAACATGTCATTTCTATAAGATTTGTTTAAAATCATGTACCTCTTCTTGGATGGTATAAAAATGCTACATATTTTGTAAACAAATCTGAGCAAAGTGTGTGTGCATATATTCTGTATATTCATATATGTATATTCTGTGTATATATACACTAGTGTGTATATATACATATATACACACACACGTATATATATATGCACATACACATGTGGGTATATATATACATATCTATATATCTATATATCTATATATATATGTGTTTTCTCTTCCAGGCTAGTGAAAACAATGTGGTGCATTGGCGTTTCCCTCCCCTGCCCCTCACCCCCAAGAAAATAATGACAATTGCCTCTAAATGAGTGAATTAAAAACCAAGAGTCCATTTAAGTTGAATGGTGTGCCTTCCTGTGTAAGGAGCCTGGCCAGTGTTTGGTACTTTTGCCATGGATGTGTGAATTCAGAGCAGATAAGTATAAATCTTTAAGCTTGGTATGTTTCTTTGAGGTGACAGACCTGGTAGTGACACAGGTGGTGGTGTTGTCATATATACTTAGGCTGTGTAAGGCATTTGCCTGGTACTGCATCATATTTGGACTGAAAACCAATCCAAAACCCAACGTGGCACACATTAAATGGATTAAAATGTGGCTAACTCATAGGTCTCACTTTAATTTTAAATGGTGCTTAACTGAGTGTGTTTCCATCAGGATCTTCCAGCAACCAGTTCTTGGGTTTGCTTTCCTTAGCTTTATTAATAGATTGAAAAGAAACAAAGTCTACTTCTAAAAAAGGCTGCAGGTTATGTCAGTACAGAGGGGAGATCAGGCTTGTGAAGTGTGAAAGAGTGGCTCAGTGGGACACACTGATCAGAGTGACTTGTTAGCCAGGAGCCAGTAAACCATTTGCATTTTAACAGAGCCAGACTGGTAGTGTAACATCACCCAGCTAACAACAGTCAGGCCATGGCTGAAGGATTCTGTTTGAGAGGAAAAGTGCTGCTGAAGGAGTATGAGAATCATTCTAAGTTACTGCTTGAACACTATTTCCCAGCAGGGTTCTGCATGGCTGCTGTAATGCTCACAGGCACAAAAATCTCAATATAAATTCCCCATTTCTGCTGCACTTTGTGCTTGGCATAGGTGAAACTCTTGCCACAGGACCAATCTCCATGTTGCTCTCAGCAGTTCAAAGGGGATGCCAGAAGTTTGGGGACAGCACAGCTGTAAAAACCCCCAAGTTCTATTCAAATGAGTAAAGGAGCCATGGGAGTAGCAAGGGTTGTCCCCTTCTAGAAACATTGAAACCAGTAATTCCCTGCTTTCCTGTGGGATGTGCTGCTGCTCCAACAGGAACTGTCTCAGTGAACACCTCCAGCTTCCACTTTGGTCACACTGTGTCTTGAGTAACTGGTCCTGTTCTGTAGGAGGCAGCCTGGTCTCATGTAGATGGTAGGGCAGGGAGCTGGTGAGGTTCTTGGGTTCTTCTTTTAGCTCTGCCATGGACTGTGTAGTGCCAGAAAAGGGGTCTCTCATGTTTTCTTCTTCCTTTCTACTGAAAATTGAAATTAATTCTGTCTGCTTGTGGAGATCCAATCTAAGCACCTTCCAAAACCCCCACAAGCTGGTGAGGTGAAAAGAGTGATAATGAGGAATCTCTTAAGTTCTTCTTGCAGCATCAGTAATGAGTTGAAACTACTACACTGAGGTTGTAACAGTGTCTGGTTTTAAACTGGGTGTTGGAGGCAGGAAGATGAGTGACTACCAGGAGCTGTCATCCAGCTGTCCTGTCCACAGACCTGGAATGCCTTAAGTGTTGGATGTTTGTAGAGGCAGTGGAATGTGGCAGGCTCTTGGATTCAGGAGTGCAACAGATGGTGGGGCAGAAGGTTATTGGAAGTTCACTAATGAAGGATCAGTGCTTGGGGCTGCTGGGAAGGCAGCACACATGCAATCATTTGAGGGACCTGCTGCCCTAGAGACTTCAGACAGATCTTAAATTACTGTGTTGGTTCCTCGATGCCAGACAAGTCCTGGGGATGACAGACCCTTCACTAAGCCCTAAGGGAAGGGAGGAAGGCACTGGAAAACCTGCATTTCTGGAACACTCTGCACTGAGACCATTGGGAGCCAAGTCCCATCACCCAGGCCTGAGTGTGACAGTTCTTGGAGGAAAACAAACAGGAGCTCTTTCTGTCCTGCTGTGGCCACGTGCCTGGTGCTCCTGCAGGTTCTCCTGAGGCACTGTCCCAGTTTGAGGTTGATCACTGTGTTGGGAAGTGTCTCTGGACAGGTACAGCACTAGGACATGTGGTTTAGAATTGATAATTTGACTTTTTTGGAGTAAGTGTGACTTGTGTTGCAGACCAAGCCAAAGGGGAGAAAGAAAATGAAAAACTCTTTGAAGGGCTTTAGTATGTCCTCCATAAAGCACTTGTTGCAAGGGTGTAGGCTAAAGCTACAAGTAATCAGGTGATAGAAGGTGTATTAAGTTCTCCAGCTACACTGGCTGATAAGGTGAGAAACCTGTGCTGGATTCTAACCATTGTCTGGGTTCAGAAAGTGATTTCTTGTGGGTCTTCGTGCTAGGAAAGAGGTGGTTTCTTTCACTGCCTCCTTGAGAAAGATATGTGTGGTTTTGCTAGCATACAACTACTTGCAAATGTTTGGGAGCAAGACTGCACAAAGCACAAGGGCTCTGGAGCTGATGTGGGACTTGAAAGAAAACACAAATGTGTGAGGGATTCACAGGGTTTGGGGTAGAACCTGAAGTGGTGGCGGTACCCAGGGGATAGAAGAAGGTATTTCTACCTGGAGCTTCTGTCAAATCACTGGACCAGAGTTCAATTTGAGTAAACTGAAAAAAAAAATATAGAAATTTAAGTAAAGTGAGAAACTGGTGACCACTGCTTGAGTGTTGCTTTCTAAGTGTGATTTTACAGATATTTGAAATACTTCTGCCAGCTGGATGAATCTGAGTACTTTTATTTCCAGGACTAGAGGAGGTAACCACCAGTGCTACTCAGAGTGTACTCAGAGGTGCTCACTGAAAGGGGAATGTTTGTGGGAGATGCAGTTTTAAGCTCTGCTATCACAAAGCATAAAGTTTCTCTTCATGGTAACCTGAAACTCTGTCTGAAGTGCATGTTCTCCTTGGGTCTCATTGGATACATGAGTCAGCAGGGGCACACAATTTGGGAATGGGAAGGGATTTTGGTTCCCACTTGTGTGACAAAGAACCAGAGCTGTTAGGAAAATGCAGTGGAATTAAGTGTGACTTCACACTCAGTGCTAAATGAGTGGACAGATTGTGAAAACCCACTGTTTGATTGGCAGCATACTTGTGAGGATTGCCTCAAACACAATCTGGTAAATCATGGTTTCTCTGAAGTTCATAGCTTCTGTGGGGGAAAGGCTGCCCAGCTCATTTGATTGCTTGCATCTCATCAGTGCAAACAGGTAAGCAGGCTCCTAACAGATCATCTGCTGATGTTACTGCAGGTCATGTAACTGCTCCTCACACAAGTACTCCACTAATATCTGCCTCTCACACAGGCAGAGCCACGTGGACTGTGCTGGGCAGCCTGTAGCAGTACAGAACACATGCAGCACTGTTGCATCCTGCAGGGACCTGAAACAGCAAGAGCAGATGGCTGCCACCAAAGGTCTTCTCTTTGTACCAGAACAGACCAGGCTGTCCTTTTGTGTCCCAGTTAAATCTTCAGTGGCAAGGGTGAGCATCAGACCTAAAGGAGACTGAAGGTACATTTTAAAATAAGTCCATAAGACTTATTTTAAAATAAGTCCACAGGAGCTGTGGACTTGTTTTAAAATAAAAGATGCTGGGTCTTGTGCATAGCACACATGGGAGACAGCTGTCCTGTCTGTAGTCTGCTCACTTGGCCTGTGTCACTGCCTGGGAAGCAGACAGTTTACAGGGGAGGTTGTTAGGAAGAGAAAACAAGTATTTCTTTTTCTAGAGATTACAGAATAATGTATTAATCCTTTATTGAAGACAAGAGTACAGGGCTAACACACAGGAAAGATGTGACTGTATCCTCCTTCCAGCACTGAGAAGGATGCTGAGCTTTTCTTGCCTTGGTCTCCTGGTTTCCTCCTCTATGGTTTAGCAGATGTGCTCTGAAGAGCTTCCTCTTTCCACTGAGCTTTCTTCTCCAAGTTTATGCTTGTAAGAGATTCATGCCTTTTTATAGCCTACAGCATAATGACAAAGCAAGAGCAGAAAGTATCACCCAAGGGACCAGGGAGAGGAAACTTGAATCAGGAGCTTTCAAAACAGCTGGCCTGACCTCAGCAAGGCACAGCCCAGCAGCTGCAATGTGAGGAAGAGGGAGGTTAATATAAAACGGTTGTAAACCAGCTTAAGCTCATTACTTCTCTGGGAATTATTTGTCTTAATTACTTGTCTTAACAAAGACACTAGCCAGTGCAGTCTGTCCTGGTCAGTATCTAATACTAATCTTTGGTTGTCAGAATTACTGCAAGCAAGAAGTTAAACATAATATGGATTCCAGCTGCTGTGAAAACAAGGGTCCTAAATGGGCTGTCCTCCTCTCTGGTATTTGCAGTTCCTACTCCTCCAGGGTAAGAGGAATTCTGTGTGATTGCTTCTGCTAAAACCAGGGGGGAAAACCCTTTGCAGTGTTTGGAGTGCTGAACCCTTTTCACAAGAATGCTGAGGAGCAGAAATGTTGCTTGACCAGCAGTTGACAGCGCTGGGGTGAGACTCAGTTACTTTGAAGGTCACATAGGAGTTTATAGAAACAAGAACATTGTCAACAGAGTTACTACAGAATGAGGCAACATACAAGTAAGGTTCACCACCAAAGCAGATGCCCAGAGATCAGTTTATTGCTTCCATGGTCCTAGCAGACCACACTTGTCTAACCCCTGTTTCTCAAAAGCAGCCAGCCCACCAGCTGCACACAACACATTCACACCCCTGGCCTGAGCTGCTGAGGGTTTGGCCTAGCTCCAGCACACACAAAGTGCTCTGTGCTTCTCTACAGAAATATTGCAAAGTTAATAGTTCACCAGCTGTGTTAAAAAAAGCACAAAAAAGTAAGACATGACTAACCTTGGAATCTTAAACTTTAAGTTTTCTCACTTCATATGATGCAAATTAAATCACAGACTGAGGTCTGCCACGTGCTGAACTTACCCAGTATCCTGCCAAATCCTACACAAGTGAAGGATCTAGAGGAGTTTTTGAATCAACAAAAACAACCTGAGATGTTCCATCCACCTAAAGACTTTCCTAATGCAATGAAGAGGCACGGAATTATTAGTGACCCCTTCCCCACTGTTTAAAAAGACTTTTGAGACTTCTCAAGTCTGTTTGTGGAGGAACCTACTCATTCAGGATTTCCCTACAAGTGGTGCAGGTTGTAGTGAACTGTGCTTACCTGCTTCCCTCGAACAACCATGGCCACACATCCCACTATTGTCAAGGCAATCATTACATAGCTGAACTTCACCCGCAGCGTGGTCTTTGCTGCTCTGATGGTTTCAATCCTCAAGAAAGAAGAAGAGACTGGTTAGAAGAGACCCAAATAAACCATCTGGCTAATTGGTTTCTCCTGGTGTGTGTGGTCAGTGTGATCTGGTATGGTGCTACCTGTCCCTTGCTCTTTTCACAGGAAGGTTTTACAGGAATGAGGCTGATCCCCAGCTACCTCGGGTCCTGGGTCATGGAGGGGCTCCTCTCAAAGCTGGAAACAAACCAAATGTTTTCCACTTTCAGTTAATTAATTAAGAGACAGTGCTGCCTTTCCAGACCACCTGACTACAATGCAGAGGAGGAAGCCTGCAGTGTATATTCACTATGGGCAGAACAGGAAAAGCAGAGGGGCTCATTTACTAATAATCCCCTACCCTATCAGTAGTGCTATAACAGCAGCCAGTGTGTAATACTCCTCAGAAATTCTAAGCAGCACTTGGTAAAACACCAATTGTTATCCCTCCCCTCCTGCTTGAGTAAGTGGTCTTAAGGTAATCTGATTTCCTAAGAAACTAAGGAGGCATTTAAAACCCAGACTTCTCCCCCAAGAAGAGTATCTCTTAGATTAAACCTTCCAGCTATGCATGGGATGACTTAAAACAAAAAGTTACTCTAAGTTGGAATCAACTCTGAAGATTGTTCTGTCCATATGATGTGTCAGTGACAGCACAAAGTCCCTGTTGGAGATGTGAGTGCAAGAAGGGCTGGTGAAGCATGCTGCTTTTAGATGTGCTCTCCACACTACCTGCTTTAACTCTCCTTGCAGAATTCAGAGCACTTGGCTGCCTTCTCAAGGAGCCCTAATTGTCTCACTGATTAAGTTTGGCATATTATGAAATTAGAGATGACCAGAAAAGGACCAACATTGTGTGATGAAAGAATAAATGAATCAAAGTAGGTAATTACACCCCAAAACTAACGTGGATAGTGGATTTAAAAGAACTGGGAAATAATTCAGTGTACACAAACATGAGTGAATGTGGAACCTTCTACTGTATTTTGATCCTTATATGCTGGGAGTGAAAAGAGATACTAGAGGATCTGTGATAGTTTAACACAACAAATCCCATAAGACCTGAGAACTGAAGAAAGGTTTGGTTTTCTTTTTGAAGAGTGATTTGATCACTGATTTGGAATATTTATCTGAGTGCAAGATTTCTGTTCATAGGGAATATGTCCATCTATCCTGAAACAAAGAGTGAAATTTAGCTTCCAGGTTACTTGGTTTTGCTAATAATTTGTGATGAACAACTTAGGTGCAGACTGCAATTAAACTGAAATGCACAGAAGTGGGTTTAAAAAACTTCTATTAGTCAATTTTGGAAGTTGCTTGGATATGTGAGCATATACAAGAAGAAAAGGTAGCTATCTGAACACAAATTGCATTTAAAAATCAATTCAGTGGCTAAGACTGATGTGTGTTTAATAAATTCATTACTTCTGATCACTGCATTTTACAAGATTACTGAGTTGTATCACAGCCTTTACACTCTTAATTTCAACTTCTAACAAGAAAACAAGCTTTTTTACTTCTACACTTCTCAGTCACCTTCCCAGCTTTGGGTGAACTAATTGCCTAAATAAACCAAGAATTCCCTATGCACTTGCAAAAATGATCAGCTTTTATCAGAATTTGGTTTGTCTTTCAATAAACAACTGAAATGACCTCAATCACTCTGCTGTTTTCTTAACAAGTGCTCACAACAGTGTTTGGTATGCAAAAAAATACATGAACAGTCATAATTTAGTAAGACTGATACACATAAAGGCATAAATTATTAACATTTTTAAGAAAAATGTTTCAATTCAAAACTGAACAATTAATTTTTAACAGCATTTATCAACTGAGACAGAGTAAACCTGAAGGTACGTGGGTGGAATTTCAATTCCCACACTGTGCATCCAAGCAGAGTATCTTTAGAGGGCAGCTACATGGTTTAACCAAGTAGTGCAAGATTTACTGTATCATTTTAATTTAAATACATACATTTAAAAGCATTACAAGCACATTTTAAAAGATTACTATCACCAGGAATGTTTTTTTTTTAAATCTGCCTGTTGTTGAGTCTGATCTTCATTTTAGATAAGCAAACTAGAACACATAGTTTTATTTTCTACTTTTAACATACTGACATTAAGATTCCACCAACAAGAGGGAAACTTTTACTATATGTGGTTTTTGGGTTGGTTTTTTTTTGTTGTTAGGGAGCCTTTCCACTGTTAGTTTAAATTCCAAGAATAAAGAATGATGGCCCAATGTCCTCTAGACACTAACAAAAAATATTTTAAATTACTTTCAATTATTTTACAGCTATGTCAGTTTACACAACAGGAGATTGACGTGTTAAGAAAAAACACTAGAAAAAGCTCACACTAAGATTTGCAAAAAAGCTTTTTTGATTGGGAGATAAGAGTAAAAACTAACTGATTTATGATGTTTTTCTAATTAAAAAAAAATCACAGAAGCTGGTCATCCCTTCAAAAGGGATATATTATCTCAGCAATACAGAATTGCTCAGCTACAGGATGATACACCAAATAGTGGTGTAAGATTTTTTTTCAGCTGTGAAAACCTAGTCCCTTTAAGGAAGGTTTTTTTTCTAGAGTTGTGTTCAAGTAACTTATTCCTGTGTAGACAACATCTTTTTTTTAGATCTTAAGAAGTGGCACTTACGAGACAGTCTGTGGTATATCCTCAGGCTTTTTGAAATGGCCTGCCCACAACAAAAATCTTTTCTCCCAGTCTGAAGGCTTGTGTCCAGGCACCCTCAAATGAGACCGACCTACAAAACCAAAAAACCCAACAAAACACACAAATAATCCCCCATCCCTCAAAAAAACCCACAAAAAAACCCCCAGTGGTTACAGAAGCTGAATTGCCACAGCTGTAATGCAGCCAGTCAGGGTGAGCAATGCAGAATTTTAAGTATGAATTACTTAATTCATTAGGTTTGTTCTCCAGTATGATTGCTGGAGTTGGTTAGGGAACAAAAAATATAGATCACAGATCAACAAACTTGTACATATGGATTAAACTGAGGCCACTAAGGACAGTCAAATGTTGCCCAAGACATCTGTATTTGTAGCTCTAAATTTGCAGAACCTGCTGCAGTATCTAAGCTTCCTAAGATGCTGTAGGATTATAGTTTTCCCATTACATCTGAATTAGTTTAAAGAAAATAAAGCAAATGAAATTGCTACAGAAAAGCCAACATGCTGCACCATTCCATCACAGAATGTTCTCTCTTCCCAGTGTAAGATTTTACTTTATCTGGAGGGGCAAACAGATGACCACAGGCAAATATCAGACTCTTCATTTTCAGCATAGGCTTTCAAACTCTGATTTAAGAAGTATTCAGACTGTAGCATGGGAGAGCTTCCATATATACCACACCATTAAAATCAAGCCAATAGAATGCAAAGATAGACAGCTTTCCCATTCCCACCTCCTTAAAAAAAAATAACCCAAACCTAAACCACCCCAACAATGGGAGAGACCCTGTCTGGCTGTGTGCTGCCTCCCAGCCCCATGTGTTACCTTGGAAGTAGGATAGACAGTTTGCTGTTACCAATGTGTTATTCAGAAACACAAAGAAAAGGGCTAAACCCAGAGCCAGGGAGCTTTGGGTCAATGAAATGGACAGTGAAACCCTGTGTCCATGTAAAAACTTCAGACTCCAGCCTGTACTGCTGAGGAGTAAGTCCTCAGGGTTCCATAGAGCTTTTTGGCAAAGTGTTCAGGAACAGTCAGAGTGGGAAATGGAACCACCAGGAACGTTTAGGAATACAGAAAACAGTCAAAATAGAAAGGGGATGGACAGAACTGGTAAGGGTGACCACATGTATACAATGGCCATCAGGTACAAACAGTATCATGGACCTTTGGCCTTGGAAAGCAGGAACTGAAGCTGCCTTCAAGATGACAGAGGGCACCAGAATTGTAAGTGACACTGGGGGTGTGGGTTATAATGAGCAGATCATTAGAAGGGGGACTGAGTAATGGAACATCAGATCGAAAAAGCACACAGCAGGTTAAAAAAAAACCCAAAAACAAACAAAAAAAGCAAGACTACTTGTTTTCTAACAGTGAGGCATTCCTTCCCAGAGGATGTGTGCACTCAAAATAAAACCACCATCAAAAGAACAGGTGAATTTATTAAAGAGGAATTGTGAGGGCCAGTTGCCACCCCTGGAACAGCAGTCCAGGGTGGAAACATTATGTTTGCTCTGCTTCTGTACTCTCCCTTAGATCACAGTCAGACTCTTTAAGGTTGGAAAAGACCACTATGATACTTAGTCCTCAGAAAAACATAAGGAAGCTCCTTTACTGGCCACTGCTGGAGACATGAAACAGTAAGGAGACTGTTGGTCTTACCCAATAAAGCTGTGTTACATTTTTAATACAGAAGTATGCAAAACGTTTTGCATTTGTACACTCCTTGTCTCTAGCATCCCCAAGCAAAGGGAATGTGTTATACAAGAAAGTCTCATTAGAACATCATTAACTGCCCTGTATAGAGTGAAAAAAGTGTTTCATGGTCTTAGCTTTACCTAAACTTAAACATGAACCAAACCAACAAATCAGTCCAAGTCACTCCTGTGGGACATACTCAATTTTGTGAGCAGCTGGAGCTGGTTGGACCGTGAAAAGCCACAAAAGTATTTTAGCTTGTACAATGTTCCTAAATATTGTTTACATTGGGGTTGAGTAACTGGTTTTACAGCAGAGCTGAAGAGCCTCAACATACATCAGGTAAGATACTAATGATTTGCTACAATATCAAAGCTGTGTTACTGTAACAAGAAGAAATACTGACCCCTGGCTTTGTTCAAAATCAAGATCTTATTGCTAACTTGTAACACTTGGTTTTTCAGCCTAAAGATCAGAATTCCCTCTCACAAATCAGGGGTATTAACACCCATGTCAGCCAGATTCCTATTCAGATGCAGCCTGGATATCCATTTTGTGGCATGAAACATAGCATGATCTTTATCAGAAACTCTTACTTGGCCGAACTTGACTTTCTTCCTGGGGTTTAATGCAAAACCTTCTGCATATCTTCGGATCCACTCCTTCAGACATCCTCAGGATTGAGGGAATACACCCTCCCAGCATTTTAACAGCCCTGTCTGGAAAAGAAAGCAGAGGAAGCAAAGAGGCCAAAGGTGACTTGGAACAGTAGAAAGTGAGAATGCTAGCTTGTAAATGGAAGAGGTGGGCTTTTGTTTGTTTGTTTGGTTTTTTTTTTCTATTTTTATTAATGCAAGTAATAGAGAAAAAAACCAAACCACAACAACAGGTACAAATCTAAACATTATTCCAAAAAAAAAAACCAGATTTGGATTGTGACAGAGCCTATGAAAAAACTTAATGCTTGTTTCTAAGCTATGACTTGCATTCCCATTCTTCTAAATAAAGTTCACGGTTCCAGGCAACAACCAGTTTCTAACAGACAACACACATCGCATTTTTGAGGGACTTAACTGTTCGTGTGCATTCCAACGACAGAAAAACCCCTGACCCCTATACATGACCCTCCCCAACAAACCCAAACTCGTCTTCAGGGGAACAGTAAAGGCACAAATCTGTTCCTTTCTGGCTGTGTTTTCCAGGGTGGCCCGGAGGCCTGGAGCCGGGCTGGGGCATCCCGGAGACCCCCGCTCCGCACTCCCCTACCGCACAGGGCCTGGCACCTACCGCCAGGGTCCCACCGGGGCGCCTCGGGGCTGAAAGCGCCCCCTCACCCGCCGGGACAGAGGCACCCGGGGCAATCACTCACTCACCGGCGCGACCCCACATAGCGCAGCCTCCCGCCCCGGCGTCGCCGCCCGGTGTCCTTCAATGTCACCGCTGCGCCGGCGCCCCTCCCCGGTTCGGGACCGGAGAAGCACGGCGTAAAGCGCGGAACCTGCCTGGGCCGGCT
>VXBZ01002757.1:93410-108029 GCA_013399135.1 Heliornis fulica
ACCTTCTCCAGGCTGAACAAGCCCGACTCTTGCAGCCTGTCTTCATAGGAGAGGTGCTCCAGCCCCCTTCAGGCTTCAGTGGGTGGTGTCCAGTGTGGTTGGTTCTTTTAGAAGTGGGGGCTAGCACGGTTTTGCACTGTGTTGTGAGACTCCTGCTTGTGTGTACCTCTGGCTTCTCATCAGTGGTAGCTGCTGCTCAAGGAATTTCAGTGGGCACAGCAATAACTTGTCTTTCTAGAAAGCTTCTCTTGTGACTCAGAGGTTTTAATTCTCCACTGTGACTGGTTTCTCTCTCCTCTCCCCCCTTAGCTGATGGATGCACACACCAGCAGAGAGAGAATCATCAAAAACTGCATCGCTCAGACCTCCAGTGTAGTGAAAACTCTCCGAGAAGAGAGGGAAAAGGCACAGGATGATGTAGCACTATTAAAGCAACTCAGGAAAGAGCAGACAAAGGTGAGTGGTGGAGATTTTTAGAGGTCACTTAGAGAGGAAGAGTATCTTCTCTCAAACAGGCCAGTGTGAGGCAGAGAACCTGAAGTGGGTCCTGACTCAAGCAGGACCCACTTCAGGTTCTCTGCCTCAGTCTTTTCTGATGTTCTTGAGGGTTCCCTTCCCACAGACCCAGCCAACAAGACTTCTATCATGCAAGCACAGTGCCTTCTGAGATCCTCTCATAAAAATGCCAGAGAAAAATGTGTGCTTCCCCACAGGGACTCCAGCACTCACTGGCTAACACTACTTAGTCCTTTTAAAATGCCTGGTGGTTCACTTTGTCTCTTTGAGATCCTGTAAAACTAGTGTATCTGAAAACAAGTGTGTGTGCCAGGATGCAAACATCAGAAGGTAACAAAATATGTCTTTTGTACATGTCTCTTGCACCACATAGTTATGCAGCCTTAAAGCTGTCCCATAATCACCCTGAGGAGCATTGTTCTTCCTCAGTGTCTTAATCAGAGCTCCTGTCCTCTGAGGAGTGGCCAGGAAACCTCAAATTCTATTTAATAAGCAACAGAACAAGTTGGTTATTTCATGGATTAATTCCTTTGCATGCCTTGTGATGGTGTGAGAGACTTTGGGTTTGCATAAGGAATTTAATGTGCAAATACCTTCTCAACCTTCTGGCCTCTGGTTGGAGAGCCTCACCATGGAGAGCAGAGGTCATCTAGATGGAGTATCAGAGGTGTAGAAGGGAACCCTGCTGAGGTCCTTTCCCCCCAGGATTTCTAACCAGTGCTTTGAGTTTCCAGTGTAATGGTGAGTTGTTCTTATAGCAGCCAGACATCCCATCATCATAGCATAGTCCTATATCCTGGGTTTGGCATTCCCTGCTCCAATATTATGAGATTTGAAGAGATGGGTCTTGAAATTTTTCTGTTGTGGTGCTGAACTACCTCAAAGTCCACTTCCCCTGTGCTTCTGAGGGGTCCTGTGGTAGCCCCTGTTTCCAAGAGCAGTTGGGAACTGATGTGGTTGTAGTTGATTTGCTCCCTGAGGGGATGAGTTCAGCTCAAGCATCCAGATATTCTTCCCAGTGGTCAAGTGAGTTAACTGATTGTTCATCTGCTCTTCAGAGAAGAGCTCTGCTGGGAGGAACCAGGTGGCAGGCAAGTGGTTTTGTTCCTAAAGCCTGACTTATGGAGCTGCTAACAAGCATCTGTATCAGTTTGGAAAGGCAGAATGGTTGCTTAGTATTTTCTACAAGTTTTGTTTGCAGAGACAGTTGTTTAAATTGTTTAGTTACTGAGCCCAAACCCAATCACTGAAAGCATTAGGAGGATATCAGTTACAATATTTAGTAGTTGAAGGTGATTTCAAATGTTTAGAGCAGGGATAGAGTTAATTTTGTTTCTAGCACCTGGTGTAGTTCAGTGTTTTGGATTGAGGATGAGAATAATGTTGACCAAGAGAAGCTCAATAAGACAGAACACATTTAAGATTACACATTTCAAATGTATATGTTCACTTGGTTGCAATACAGCTCTGTTTTCTCTTGTTACTTGTGTTTCTCTCACCCTGCTAATGGAACAAATTGGAGGACTTTATGAAAAATTATTTCTTCTGGGTCATTGAATGAAAAAAACCCCTTGGGGGTAGTGTCAGTCTAGCAGCCAATTTGTTTAAACAATTTTTATTATAACATTTGATTGCTGCATTAATTTGTTATCAGTTTATATGAATGAAGCAGTGTAAAATAACCAGATGAATTCCTGAAATCCAAAACACACAGCATAAGGATTGTTAGCTTTATCAAGGGCATTAATAAGGCTGTTAAAATGTCAAAGTATGTTTTAAAACAACAACAGCAACAACAAAACCCCTCTATAGCCTTGATATTTGATGCTCTATTGCTGTTCAAGTCTGCAACTCCAAGGAAAAGGCTAAAATAGTTTAGCAGAGGTTTGCTCTCAAAGGCAAGTAATGTGAGTGTCCAGGTGAGATTGTAAACCTGTGCATATCCTCCAGGAATAAAAAAAAAACCCCTTTCTTTGAACTGCTAAAAACCCCAAACCCTTTTGAGTGGTGATTTTGTAGAGAGTCATCCTGCTCCTCTGCTCACCCTGTGGATGCTGGATTGTTGTTTCAGTTGGGGTCTTACTGGGTAGGTGGAAGCTCAACTGTATTTATTAGGGGTGTGTGTCTGAACCTCTTACTTGGAAGGTTCTTGATGTGAGCTGCTCTCCAGCTCTGGTTCCAGTTGGAACTGTGCATTTCAAATGGAAAGCTGATCCATTCAAGGTATGTGTGGAAGAATGACAACTCCAGGCTGTGGAACTGACCCCCCCAGTGCCATGTCCCAGGGCAGTTATTTTTACTGCCCTGGGGAATGGCAGTGCCATTCCCCAGGGCAGTAAAAATAACTGCCCTGGGACATGGCACTGGGGAATGGCAATTAGCTAATTGCTAACAAATCTTTCTGGGCAGTTTTTCAGACTGGGGTTGCAGTGCTGGTAGGTGCAGGAGGCTGTGGGGGAGGCCTGTCTGACAGTAACCTCTGTATCTGTTCCTCTCTGCAGTTGAAATTGATGCAGTCGGAGCTGAACGTGGAGGAGGTGGTGAAGGACAGGAGCTGGAAGGTACTGGGTCAGTTCACACGGTGATGGTGCTCTGGCCCTGCTGAGGGCTGCACTGGAGGTGGGGCTGGGTACTNAGAGAGAGAGAAAGAGGGAAGAGAAAGAGAGAGAGAGAAAGAGGGAAGAGAAAGAGAGAGAGAGAAAGAGGGAAGAGAAAGAGAGAGAGAGAAAGAGGGAAGAGAAAGAGAGAGAGAGAAAGAGGGAAGAGAAAGAGAGAGAGAGAAAGAGGGAAGAGAAAGAGAGAGAGAGAAAGAGGGAAGAGAAAGAGAGAGAGAGAAAGAGGGAAGAGAAAGAGAGAGAGAGAAAGAGGGAAGAGAAAGAGAGAGAGAGAAAGAGGGAAGAGAAAGAGAGAGAGAGAAAGAGGGAAGAGAAAGAGAGAGAGAGAAAGAGGGAAGAGAAAGAGAGAGAGAGAAAGAGGGAAGAGAAAGAGAGAGAGAGAAAGAGGGAAGAGAAAGAGAGAGAGAGAAAGAGGGAAGAGAAAGAGAGAGAGAGAAAGAGGGAAGAGAAAGAGAGAGAGAGAAAGAGGGAAGAGAAAGAGAGAGAGAGAAAGAGGGAAGAGAAAGAGAGAGAGAGAAAGAGGGAAGAGAAAGAGAGAGAGAGAAAGAGGGAAGAGAAAGAGAGAGAGAGAAAGAGGAAGAAAGGAAGCCAAAGCATCTGCTTTAGGGGGAGAAAGGGCTGTGGAGTTCTTGGCTAAGGGCTTTGCTCTCCCTGGCAGCCTGTCTGAAAAGCTTTGCTGGGCCTCTGACAGTGTCAGGGGAGTGACCTTCAGCTCTGGCTGTGTTTGTACTGATCAGACACTGCCCTTGAACCAGGTGGGGCTGGGAAAGTCAGACCCTTTCCCAATGGAACTTCTGCAGGCCTGGACTGATGCTCCCTGGTGCAAAAGGCAGCCTTGCTGTTGTTCTCCAGACTCAACAGAGGCTGCAGATCACCCTCTGCACTGATGGCCCTAAACACTGGCTTGTTCTGAAGTGATCTTAACCCTGAGATTAGCTTCTGAGGTGGCTGTATTGTCTCACTGCAGGGTTTCTCATTTGCTGTAGCTCTTCAGAGCTTTCAGGACTGTGTGGAGATGCTCTTTTGCTCTATAAATGCAAAAAGGATTTTTGGAAATAGCTAGTACTAGCTGCAGCTCCCCTCTTAATATCTGCTTCAGGGTTTAAGGCCTCTAGATTGCATCAGCATAAAGTCAGTATAGCTTGTGTGTTCCTGGAGGTGCAGCTGCCACAGTACTTCCCAGTGCACACAGGTTAGATGGGCATTTTCCTACCCTTCCAGCTCTACTTTGCTGTCAATACTGCCTCTGTGTTGCCTGAGAAAGCTACTCATGCCCTTAAACTTAATTAAAAGCCAGTTCAGATATGACTAAGCAACACCAGAGCTTTAGCAACCTTCTGCAGGCCACCAGCAACAAACAATTCGTGGCAACTTTGCTGTCAGTTCTGTTTAAAAGGGGTGGGGGGAACATCTGCCCCACATTCTGGAGCCCTGATTTGGCACCAGAGGTAACACTGTGGCTTCCAGCAGCTGTGTTCAGCTTTGTGTGTGACACAAATGCCTGGTTTTTCCTGAGGGTAGAGAACATATTGTGTGTAAATAGTGAGGTATTCATGATGCAGGGGTGTCTTAGCCTGCTTGTGTTTCAAGTAGTGCCTGAAGAAAAAAGTATTTCTGTGTTTTCTCTCCAGCTCTACTGTTGTCTCCACCTGAATATAGACATGAATGTGTCATTTCACTGCCTCTAAAAATATGTCACTGAAGGAATTAGACCCAGCCATGGTCTGCAGTTTGTGCCATGGAAGGGGTAATTGGTTTGCAGGTGAAGAAGCTGATTAGGAAAAAAAAAATTTACTTTCAAACCCTTGCTCTGGGTAGCTCCAGCAGTGGTGGCTGTGGAAGTGCATGTGGCAGAATTCTGGCTGGTGCCAAATGAGGAGTTAATTTTCAAAACAAGAAACTTGCAGCTGGAACACAGAAAGTTCCATCTGAATCTAAGGAGAAACATTCTCCCTGTGAGGTGACAGAGCCCTGGGCCAGGCTGCCCAGAGAGGTTGTGGAGTCTCCTTCTGTGGAGACATTCCAGACCAACCTGGACACGTTCCTGTGTGATCTCCTCCAGATGATCCTGCTGAGGCAGTGGGGTTGGACTGAGTGATCTTTTGAGGTCCCTCCCAGCTCCTGACACTCTGTGATTCTGTGATTTGTTTCTGTACAGCACCTCCACACTGGGGTGTATTTGGAGAGTTCTGTGTTAATACATAAACCCCAGGAAAATCAAACTACTGTGTAGCAACATGAAGATGCTTCTCTGGCACTGGTTTTCCTGTCTGAAAAATGAGAGCAGCACTTTGCAGGTAGAGCAGTGGGGTTGGTGGCCTGTGTAACATGCTGAGACCTCTGTGCCAGGGATCCTGAGAGTGGGAGGCAGTGTTAGTGTGTCTGCAGCATTCATCTTCCTTCCACAGGTTGCAGAGCTGCTGTTAAAGATGCTTTAAAACCTTGCATGATAACAGGCTGGATGCTGTGATCCTTTTGATGTGTTAATGCAAGAGACCCTTAAAGTGTTTTAAGGTATATTTCCAGTACCTTCTAAGACATACATACCTTTAAAATGTCTTTGATGGACAAAAAATGGTGCAATTTGCTTAGCATTAAAATGCTTCTGAATGGGAACCTTTTTTGGGCTTTTAATTTCTACACTTTCCTTCTTTTGTTCATCTGATCTCAGACCTTTACATACTCTTGATGTTTCAAGAGTATATGGGGATGTAGTTGGACAGGCTGGCTGTGTGCTTGTCAAGGAGGATATACCCCAACTTCTGCCTCCTGCAGCGTGAAGCAGCTTCATGTGTCTGTTTCTTGAAGTAAATTAAACCTGATAATAAGTTGAACATTCCTCACAAACCTAAAAAAAAATTCATGCTACAAACATCCCTTACTGAAGTGCCTTGAGGTTTGTACTCTGAATAAAGAGATCAGCTGCAGAAGATTTTAGGAAGATGCAGTTTGAAATAACACATTTGTACAAAGTGTTGCCTAACTCCCCCAAAACAAGACCTCTCAGGTTGCATGTGGGAGGGTTCACAGAACTTGACATTGTGAAGCCACAATCTTTCCCTGAATCACCATCTTTGAGGATCCTGGAAAGTCTCTGGACAGCTTGGCAAAAAAGATGCTGGAGTGCTGGTGGAGGAGCCAATTACTGCCACTGCCTCAGCATGGTGCTAGGTGGTGCCCTTGTCACCTGTCAGGACTGGGTCTCTGTAGAAGGATAATTAAATCCCTTCTGAAGAGTACCTGTGGCTTTGGTGTGAGCCTACACGGGGTGCTCTTGAGCCAGACTGCCTCATTTTGATGGTCACGTTTATTGGCCCCCCTCAGGGTAAGCAGTGTGCCTGACAGGGCCTGCAGCATGGCCTTCAGGCTCTAGCTCTGGCTGCTGCAGTTTGCCTGGAGAAGGTGCCTGAGGTGAGTGAGGAGAACACAGTGTGCCTGTTGTGACAAGAGGGCTGGCAGCATCACCCACCTGCAAACTGGTTTCCAAGAGCCTCTTCAGCTGTCACAACAAGGTACAGTTTTGCTGAGGAAAAAGGACACAGAGTCCAGAGTGGAATTGAACAGAACACAGCTGGTTAGGAGTCCTCCACTTGTAATCCCCATCCTTCTTTTAAAGAAAAATAAAAAAAATCACCATCTTTGAGGATAACAACCCAGCAGGGTTATAAACCTGCCTTGTCTGAGGGAGAACACTTAGTGCTGAGCAGCCCCCCAGCACCAGGCTGCAAACTGAGCTCACTAAAGCCAGGAGAGAAGGTGGCTGGAGACAGGTGGCTTGGTGAGTACCATTTGTTGGTACAGAAGGTCTGGGCAGCTTGAGGTGGATGCAGTGGGGAGAGATAGTTGTGTGAACGAGCTCTGATGTCCTGACCCTCTCCTGGGTGAGGCCTGATTTGCATTTTTCTTTGTGTTTTGGTGTCCCAGGTATTTAATGAACGTTGCAGAGTTCACTACAAGCCCCCGAAGAGTCAATGATGTGGGGCACTGTCCAGCAAGGTGGTCCAGAACCCTGAGAGCCAAACTGGAAAGAGACCTTGGGTGAGCTGTGTTGGGACCCTCCAGAACCAGTAGAACCCAGTCTTGTTTTGTTTTGGACCTGCTTAGATGAAATTTCAAGTTTGAAATGATTCTCCTGTAATTAAGAGAAAACAGCTCATTTTTTTTTTTGTACAAAATATGTGAACAAATGAGTTTTATAGTATTAAAATAATTTTCAAATGGAATGCAAAGCTGGCATCTTTCTTGAACTTCTACAGTTTCAGCAGTTGCAGAGGGGAAGAGACAGAAAAAAAAACCCCAGCTCTGAGCAGGGAGGACAGGGCTTTTGTGCAAATAATCTGCTAAAATTTAAAAGGAAATAAAACTTGCAGAATGATCAGCAAGTGCCTGAGTTCAGCATCTCTGAGAATAAGCAATCCCAGCATTGTTGCCCTGCTTAGAGCTGGATGCAGACATGGGTTTCACATTCTTTCCCCAATGCTGACAAGCAGGAGCTCTTTCAAAATGTCCTTTCATCTGTGCCACCAAGTGCTGGATTTTTAAATATTTTAAATATAGGCAATGTGGTGTCAATTAAAACCACTTTGAGTTGGAGGTGAAGATATATCTTGTTCAGGAATGACAGTTAAGCATCCAGGGGCTCTATTTTGTCCCTCCTTATGAAACTTTATTGTTATAGCATTTGAACTGAGAAAATAGCTACATTTATCTATTGATTCTGGCCATAGTGTTGTATTTAGAAAGCTTTAAATACAACACCCCTGCAGTAACACACAGTTTAAAAGTGAATAAGGATGAAGAAGGTAGAACTGCTGTCATTATACCTTTATTTTTTTACTTCCTAATTAGCTGACAAGGTCTGCTTGGTTGCCAGCCTTTTTTTTTTCTTCTTACTTAGTAACAAAGATAAAGTCTTAAATGGTTTAGAAACCATTGAGCTTGAACAGAGCCCTCAAAATACAGACTGTGACTTGCAAGCACTTTGAGTGACAGCACTGAAGTGCCTGAATGCTCCTTTATGCTCTCACCTCCTGGAAGCTGTGGGTGCAGGGGAGTAGGGAGTGAGTGGAGTCATACTCCTGTGTCTCTGGAAGCTGCCAGAAATCTGCAGCATCATCTGCTTTACAGTTCACTGTCCAGGAATGACTCAGACTGGTTGGTAGCCTTTATTTTTAGGCAGCAGAGTTATTTAGTCTCACCTCTCTTTGAGAGTGAAGCAGAAATATAGTTTAAGTCTTTGAGGGTGTGAATCATAATGTTCAAACCTATTATTTTTTCCTTTTTTTTTCCCAAGATTCTGCAACTTCCCTAAGCAGAACTTTACTCCAGTTTGAGCACTTGTCTCTCCCTTGGGGGATTCTCATTGTTTTTCTGCAAGTATGGAAGCAGAAAACATGTTTGTACTTCAACTGTTAAATTCTTACAACTGTTTATCCTCAAAGTGGAAATAAAATACTGCTCAGAACTGTGGGCTGAGCTGCCAGTAACCTGGTTTCCAGAGGAGATAGTTGACTAATCAGTGAGAAATGTTGAGAACAGTTAATTTTGATTTTAAAGTTGGTGCTCCAGTAATGACCTGTGGTATAGATGTACCAAACCTTTGTTCTCCTCAGGGCCTGGATCTATAACTGTGGGTACCAAGTCTCCTTTTAAGCCTGTTGAAGGATAGAAACTTCTGCCAGCATGTAGAGTTGGCATAAATACTCCTGAGGTTTAAGCTTGTGTGGTACTTCTGTAGAAGCTAGAGATTGCAATGAGAATTAATCACTCTCTTCATCCATCCAGATGTTTGCTCAGCTATTGTGGGAAAACTTCACTTAAGCAGATGCTGTGAAAAATGACCTGTGTAATTGGTGTGATGTGTGTGCAGGTGGTTTTGGGTTCTGTTTTTTTTTTCCCAGTAGCCCAGCTTAGCATCAGTTATGAGTAACCCCCTCAACCACCACACAGCACTAGTTTTCATGTGAATATCAGGCCAAACAGACAGATCTATTCAAGCCTCTCTATGAAAAACCTTTGCCACTCTCAGATTTCCAAGCCCCAAACATCCTCTCCTTGGGTGTTTGCCCCTTGTACACCAAGGGTTGCTCTGAGAAGTTGAGTTACTCCATGTGGTTTGAGCACAGAGGGATGTTCCTCCAGGACACCACCCAGGTAGAGGCTGAGGTGAGTAACGGGGATTGTGGTCGTGCCTTGGGGTGTGGGGAGGGTCAGAGGGGCTTTGGTATTTTCCAGGTGCCTCTGCCTGTGAAGTGGGATGTTTTGTGGTGGTATGTGGGTGGTGTTGGCACGAGCTCTGGGCCATACTCCACAAAATCCCTGCCTGGTGACCCCCTGTCCATTCTAGGAGCTTGCCTACTCTTCACTGGATCCTGCTTCCATGTGGTGGCATCAAGGCACTCACCAAACTGGGCTGCTTGGTGTCATGTGGGAACCACAGAATGGACCCCACAAATACCAGGATTGGATCCTTTTGCCAATTCTAACTTTATTTCTGCAAGTAAAAGCAGAACTGATGCCCCCCACCAACAGTTGAGATCTGCAGGTGGCTTCCCCCTCTACTGGGGCTTTCCTGTTTCTTGGGAATGGTGGATATACATGGACAGATCCCAGTTCCTTGGGAAGTCCTCACAGGCATATCCCTCCTTCTTCACTAACTTCTGTGAACTAGAAAGAGGTGTGTTCTTCTGGTGCTTAGTGCTGCTGTCTTCTGCAGCCTGTTGGCACTCCAGACTGATGGGATAGGAACTCACATCAGAGAATTTTTCTTAAGGACAGAGTTTGTTTGTCTGGAAGCAGCCTGAGAGGAAGAGGCTTGAGGATCTCTGCTGGTATCAAGGGCTCCACATAGGTTGGGGTATGGTACCTTGGAGCTGCTGAAGTTACTTCTGTTAACCTCAGTTGATGTATGATGTCAGGAGTGTTTTGAAATCAGGGTGTGTAGCAGAAGGGGAAATCTTTCCAGATAAGTATGTTGAAAGTCAAGGCTGTTGCCTCTAGTGATGACAAGTAGTTCCTCAGCTGGTACATGGAGAGCTGCTTTCCTTTGTCAGCCCTTAAAATGTGCTGTAGACTATGTGTCATGCCATGGAGTCACAATTACGTGTGTTGCCACTGCAAAACCAAGAGGGTTGACCTACTGACAGCTTTGACAAGAACTTCTACTGAGGTGGCTTCATTATTTTGTTTAAAAATAACTCCTAAGAACTTTGGAAGGTTTTTTTGTTTGTTTGCTGTGTACTGGTGGTGTTGCTGACTTGTAACTACAAGCTTCTACTTGTTAGAATTGCTTATCCAGGATCAGAGAGTGAGGATCAGAGCCTGTAAGCTGTAAAGATTTGTTGCTTCATTATCAGGGAAGTACTTAATGCAAGGTGTTACCTTTAAAACTGCAAAGATGACTCCTGCTGCTTCTGGAGAAGAGGAGGCTCTGGGGAGACCTTCTAGCGCTCTGCCAGGACCTCAAGGGGGCCTCCAAGAAAGATGGGGGGAGGCTGTTCAGTAGGGCCTGTTGTGACAGGACAAGGGGTGATAAAGGGTTTAAAATAGAGGGAGGGAGATTTAGATTGGAGATGAGGAAAAAGTTCTTTGCTGTGAGAGTGGTGGAGCACTGGAACAGGTTGCCCAGGGAGGTGGTGGATGCCCCTGGATCCCTGGAGACGTTCAAGGCCAGGTTGGATGAGGCCCTGAGCAACCTGATCTAGTTGGGGGTGTCCCTGCTTCTTGCAGGGGGGTTGGACTGGATGACCTCTGGGAGTCCCTTCTAACCATTCTATGATTCTAGTAGTGCTGCAGTGCCCCTGGCACAGATCCTCCCAGTGAAGAGCATGTTCACAGTTATGTGAAGAGAAGTTGCCACCCTGCAGGTGGTGGCATAGGCTGGCAGGGAACATGATATCGAGCACATCTCCAGCACTGGGGACTCTTGCTCAAGAGTGTTGGGTAAGAGATTGGATGTGAACAGCTGGGCTCCTCAAGGCAGTGCTCCAGATGTTGTTTGGCCACAGTCAAAGCTGGGTTAGTCTCTTGCCACCAATCTTTGAGAGGAGGTTGGTGAAACATCAGCGAAGCGACTTCACGAGCGGCGTGTGCAGGGCTGGGTGCTGCGTGCCAGTCATGGAAATAGGGCTGCATTAGCACCTCCATGGAACAACAACCCACAGCCTGGCCTGTGTGAGCTTCCCTCTGCACAACTGTGCACTTTGGGAGCAAGGAAATCAAGGGTTCTTATGCTTTGAAGCCCAAAACCAGGCCACACAACAATATTGTCCTCAGTTTCACATCTAGAGTTTTCCCAGGACAGTAAATTAAGCACCTAATCTTATTACTGAGTGCATTTCTTCCTAATCAGAGTCCAGAGTTTTCCAGAGGGGTAGAGCTGCCTTGGGGATCCTCTCCACACCCCTTCCTTGGAGAGTTAGTGTGCTCTGCATCCTGGTGAGTGGAGAAGTTCATGAAACCAGTTTAGCACTGGTGCTGCATGACTGTTGAACCCATTCTGTGGCTTGTGGCCTCAGTAAAGTGAGCTGGCTTTTCCAGTTAGCTAGCTCCTCTGCCCTGTCCTGAGGAGATGCATGGTGGCAGCGTGGTGGAGGGATCTGAGTGACTCCACAGGGTGTCATGTGGTGTGACCATGGTTTGCCACCAGCCCCACAGACTGGGCTGTGAGGGGCTCCCCATCTGGAGTGCTCTCTTCCAGCAGACCACTTCTTGCACAGCTCCAGCTATAACATTTAGCATTCCCTTCATCCCTAAGAGCTGGAAACCTTTTTCTCCTTGTTTGGAAAGATGTTGTCTCAGGACAGCTGTTTTTTTCCACAGATCATTCACTCCTGTAGTACTGCTGCCCAAGTCTGGAAAATTCTGCAGCATCTTCAGCAGTCACCTGCTCTTACCTTGATCTGAAATCTGCTGTTTTTAGGGCCCTTCCAGCCATGGTTACTCAATCTTGGGTCCTTTGTACCAAGAACTGGCCTCAGAGTTAGATATGAAGTGATGTTCTGCTTGTTGCATCACCTGTCACAAGTGAGGAGGTCAGGAGCTCACAACACTGACTAGTCTGCTACATAGTCACCCTGCTGAGGCCATGATTCTCATGTTTTCTAGCAAATTCCCATTGCCTGTGTGCAGCATGTGTTCTCATTTCACCCCCTCTCATGTTCCCACCCCTGAGGACTGAAAATCACCTGCTCTGTTGCTGCTACTCAGGTTCCAGCTCTGGAGCAACGTTCATCCCATTCCCTGAAGAGGGATGCTGGAGGGGGAGTAGTTTTAATGTGTTCTTGAAGTGTTACTCCTGGCTTACCTCAGGTAGGGCTGCTAACACTTCTAGCCTCTTCTCAGTAGCTTGCCAGTGTCTTGAGCTTCCCACACTCCTATGTGACCAGGATAAATCCTGCTGGCTGTGCTCTGCACAGGATGAATTTCAGCCCTGTGTGACATACAGGTATCTTGAAATCAGCCTTCCAGGAAACTGGCACTAGGCCTGCAAGAAACATCTAAGTGGAATGGCATGTCCAGGTGTTGTGGTTGCCAGAATGCAGCTATGGGTTAGATAGAAGCAGAAGTAACTTGTTTGTAGCCCCTGCATGACCCTAAGATTTCGTTTTTCCCCTTCTGGTTCTGGTGTTTACCTTGGCTGGTGAGGCAGAGGGAGGTGAAGTCACTGAAAGTGAAACTCAGTCTGCTTCTTCTGTGCTTGTAAGGATACTGAGGACTTGCAACTATGGGAATCTCCTGCTCTAAGGCAATTGCTGGGTGCTTTCTTCAGGGCTCAGTGGTGTTGAGAAACAGTGGGTGGGACTGTGATGCATTTCCTGAGCCCACAGACAAGTCATCTGCACATGGTGGAGGAGCAAGAGCTGCTGGTTTCAGCCCAAACCAACTATCCTCAGATGTGGGTGGCTGGAGGCTGCTGTTTATTTTTCTTACTGGTGTGGAGACTACACACACTTAAGATTTTTAAATAGCATTTTGTATCTGCTATTAATACTTCCAGTGCTTTACACTGATTTTTTTTTTTCCCCTGTGTTTTCTCCATTTGTCTCCTCCAGTTTGTAATGGTTTGCACCATGTTTCCAGTCATGTGATTCCATGACACATGTATGTGTATATATACAAGATACCTGGTGAGCCAGTCCCAAACTCCCCTCTCCAGAGCCACCCAGTTTGGAGGAGTTACCTGCCACTATGATGCCTGGTGGTTTGTCTGAGGCCAAGCCTGCTACTCCACAGGTCCAGCACATTGTTAATGAGGTGAGTGGCACCACTCACCCTCTCTGCAGAGGGCTGAGCTGGGGTGGTGGTTAAGGCTGGGAGACCAAGTGGTGTCCACCAAGTCTGGACCAGTGTTTCAGCTCAAGAAGCCAGTGTTGGAAATGGGAATCTCCTTGGTTGCCAGTGAGTATTTTCTCAGCATTCTGCCTACAGGTAAGATTGAGACAAAGCATTTACCTGTGTGATCCTTGTCCAAAGCCAGGGACAGTACTGCCTATGTTCAGTTAATTTTGCCTGTAGTTCAAAGACCAGTTCCACCATCCCAGCACTGAGGTTGCTTCTTTGAAATTGAAGGTGCTGTTTTTTGAAGGGAGAAAACTTCTGATAGAATTAATTCCTCTCTGAATGATGTGGATACAACAAACCATGTGGTAGCATGGACTGAAAACCAAATAAATATATACAGGACAATGCTGTGGTTGAGTGGCATGTCCCCTCCTGGCATTTACTAGTCACAGCTGTGCCAGAAGGGCAGGGTGAGCTTGGCAGAGGGCACACAGGGCAAGGCTGGTTGGTTACAAGCAGCTGTCCTGTCCTGGAAGCAGCTGTGTGAACACTGCAGATGCTCTTAATGCCCTGTGCATCCTGAGGAGCAGGAGGGGAAGCTCCTTCACATCTCCTTTGCCTGAAGGATGAGCTCTTCCCCCTTTGGCAGCTCTACAGAGCATAACTTACACCCTCCTTGAAACAAACATAGCAAGTAGTGAGTGCTGCCCACTCCTGTGTGTCCAGGGCTCCCAGCTCCCTCCCTCGCTGTGCTGCAGGGGCAGAGTTAGTACCAGCACCACTGTGAGCTGGCAGGATGAGACCAGAGGTCTCAGGTCAGGCTAGATCAGAGTCAGGTGAGTGGCCTGTGCATGCAGAGGGGCAGAACCACTGGCAGAGATCTGTCAACAGGTTGTGTAGGCTGATGTCAGAGTTCTGACCAGGTTCTTTCAGGTATTCTGCATGTGGGGGGCATGAGGTTTAATATCCAATTTGCTTATTTGAATTTATTTGCTGCTACTTGAGTTTCCTGGTTTAGCAGAGTGATCCAAATACCTCTGTAGTGTGTTACCAGTGTGAGTTGTTGTGGTGGTTTAACCCAGCCAGCAGAAGCAGCCACAGAGCTGTTCCCTCACCTGTGTCATCCTCCCCTGCCCCAGCTCCCCCTGGGATGGGAGAGAGAATGAAAAACTGAAAAGAAGGTGAAACTTGTAGGTTGAGATAAAGA
>VXBZ01002758.1:0-35246 GCA_013399135.1 Heliornis fulica
AAAAAAAAAAAAGGTGAACTCCTTCAGCTGCTGGGTAGGGGTGTTTGTTCTATTTGGAAATCAGGAACTACATTTGTGAAATCATTTGAAAAAGCAAGTAGGTTATGTGTTAATCTGGGACAATGCCTTTTGCCTCCACAAACTTTCCATTTCCCTATCCAGAAGTCTACCAGGCTGTGTTTGTGGAGTGGCTGCTATTGTTATGAAGAGGTTAGAGATACCACACTCCGTGGCATGACGTTGTCCTCTAAGTACTGTTTATGTCCTACATACTTTGACAGCAGCTGTGTTCACAACCAGGGTGGTCCAGTGAATGAGGCTTAAAGGTGGGAGTTTCCTTCCACTCCAAAATCTGCCACTGGCTTCTTCCTGGACTAAAGTTTCCTCTCCAGATCTCTCTCACTAAGCATCATCTTTCTCTTGTAGCTGGTTTATACAGACTGTAGTGGATGCAGGGTGATGAAGACCTCAGTTTGAACTTTCACAGAGCTGTATCCATGTCCAACAGTTTCTAATCCCTCCAGCTGTCTAGAGCATTGCATCCAACTGTAGCTGGTCTTGGCCTAGTATCACAACTTCATGTGTATTCTTTACTACTCAAACAGAATATAACGACAAGGAGTGTCTGGGTATGACATCCTTAGTATGAATTAATAACTGAGTGCGGCCTGTAGCCCATCAGCACAGGTTACTGATGCCAACCAAGCATCAGCACACACAGGTCTTTGGTCTGGCTTCATATACAGTCTTGGTGGCTGGAATTCAAAGTCTCAGTCTCCCTTCTAAAGGCTTTCAGTGGTCGGTCCCAGTGGTGTTCAAGACCAAAACCACATATCTTTTAAAGACAGGGGATCAAGGCAGGAGTTGATGATTCTTCTTCTTCTGTATAACTACCTATTTTTGGAATAAGCTTCTTTTTGCTTGCCCTAGGCATTTCATATGTCAAAAATATAACTTGTGTCCTGAAACTATGTAAGAATTGGAGCATCATGAGAGCAACCTTTTAGAGAAAACATTAAATTTGGAGAGGGGAAAAGAAAAAAAATATTGAATCCAGGCAAGAGTAAGACTGTCTGGATTATAGCTCTCCACTTACTGCCAAGAGAAATAAAGAAATCCCCTATGTTTGTCAGGAGGTTAAGCATTTTTGCTTCCATGGGCATCCATGTGCTGGACACAAAATATCAGGCCTAACTGTGCATGGCACCATGGTTGGAGAGAAAATGCTCCATGGATCACCAGTTAGGGAGCTGGTTGAGGGCTGGTGCTGCATCCTGATCCATGGAAGGATGCTCCAGTCAGGTTCTGTGACATGGTTCTGGCTGTATTCACTACAGCTTCACACTTGAGCTGTGTCCAGTTCAGGCACCTCCTCACTGTCCCCAAAGTCTGCCTTCAACCCATGAAGGTGAACTTCCCGAACCACAGGGTCACTGAGCTAAGTGGATGTTCACTACAATGCACATAGATGTCTTTGACACCTGTCAAGGTGTTAAGTGTCTCTTCAGAGAAATTTGGAAGATGGGCCTGTGTGGCTTATTAAATTCCTTCAGCCTACCTTAATCTTTGTTCTCTTCCTTGCAGATGGTTTATTGTCCTGTTCTAAACATTTTGAATGTAAATATGACATACAACAGTATACTGAAGAGAGAATCACAGCATGTTAGGAGTTGGAAGGGACCTCCAAAGATCATCTAGTCCAACCTCCCTGCCCAAGCAGGATCACCTAGATTAGATCACACAGGAACGTGTCCAGATTGGTCTGGAATGTCTCCAGAGAAGGAGACTCCACAACCTCTCTGGGCAGAGGTTGTGAGGTCAAAATAATTTCCACTAAGAAACAGTTTTTCACTAGGTGGGATAATGGTGCTTCTTCCCTATACTTTCTGATCTTATATTTTCAGTAGTGATGTGAATTTGAGATTGTTGTTTTTGCACAACAGTAAACAAGATAAATAATCCAGATCACATGTAGTTGCAATAGGAGCCATGTACAAACTTGAGAAGTTCAATTGTTTTTCACAAATTACATTCACATTCAGTCCAGAACTGAAAACATGAACATGGTTTTACCTGATTGGCAACTAAAACAGACACACAGCTGTTCACCCACTCCTAGTGAGATGGGAGAATCTAAAATTAATATTTTTTTTTTTAAAGAAAAGCTTATGGTTGAGATAAAGACACTTTTATAGGAAGATAATAATTATAGTAATAAACAATAATTAGAATATAAAAGTGAGTGATGCCAGCACAATTTCCCACCACCTGAAGCTGATGATCAGCTATTTCCTGAGCCAACCCTCCTCCCAGTCAACCCCTCCAGTTATATACTGAGCATGACTTCATATGGCATGAAATATCCCTTTGACCAGTTGGGTCAGCTGTCCTGGCTGTCATCCCACTGTCCCTTCTCCCCTCCCACCCCCCAGCCTCTTGGACACCCCCTCGCCTTCTTGTTGTCAGGCTCATATGAGAAACTGAGAAGTCCTTGACTGCTTGGCAACAGCTATAAACATCATTGTGTTATCAACAATATTCTCATCCTAAATCCAAACCACAGCACTACATCAGCTGCTGGGAAGAAAATTAACTCCATCCCTGCTGAAACCAGGACATGCCCATATTGCTGATTGTCCAGTTTGCATAGCATTTAATATATTAAATTGTTTCAAATTGTTTAGAAATTTGCTAAATTTGAAAAACATAGGGGCTGAAATTTCATGTGTTCAATAACTACCTCAGGCTCTTTGATTTATTTTACTTTTTCATTTCTGCTAGAATGGTGTTGGAAGTTTTCAGAGCCTGTCTTGGAGGAGAAAATACTTTATTCCTGTTAAATGAAAAAAAAACACCTGACAGGTATTCCTTTAAAAGTATGATGTGCTCCTCAGAACATTGAATATTTGAAAATTTGTTTTTTTCAATTCAGTTCTTCACCAGGATGAACAAGATTTCCCTTGCTGGTCAATGTGAATCTGTTCTCCCTTCCCCTGACTGAATGCCAGCTCTGGTGTGTGGGTGGGAGTGGGGACCGTGGGGCTGTGGGTCAGGGAATATTGAGAACTGGGAGCCTAGAATTAAATTGTTTGTGGAAGTACATCCTAAAAATTCAAATGGGACCTACACAACATTGTTTCTGGGCATCCCAGACTCCTTGGAAGTTAAACTAGATTTGGTACTCCAGGTAGTTACTTTGGTAGTTAGGTAGCTGGTATTTAAGGACTAATAGTAATATAGTAACCTCCTTAGAACTTTGAAAATCAAATAAGAAAATCTGGGACTAATATCCTGATATATATATATATATAATGGTATTATTGGATTGATTGCACTTTCTTAGTGCATCACATTGAGTTAATTTCAAACAGTGGCTGCTGAAGTAAAATTGAAGAGTATATGTATATAGTATATATACTGCCTTAAGCAGTGAAGGACTACCAAAGGAAGGGAGATGCTGGCAAAGACTTATCTCCTGAAAACCTCTTAATATGGGCCTAGGCTGGAGGTGGCCATTTTAAGCTAAACTACACTGATGCTAAAGACTAGGATTAGGATTAATGATGGGATGGAAACAAATTTAGCATACCAGTTGGAGTAGGACTGCAATAAAGCTGCAAAAGGAGAAGAAAGGCTGCGGAAAGACTTCTCCCTGCGAAATTCCCCATGTGTGGCAGGGATGAGGACCTTGCACTTGACCTAAGGTTAAGGGTTATGCTTAGGAGACTAATTTTATGGGATCTGTTTGAGTGGGGATGCCAAAAACATTGTCCACTAAGGACATTTTTATGTGGGTCTGGGCTGTGGCTTCACGTCAGGTTTAGTCCGTGCCGCAGTGGTAAGGAGATGGTTAGACTGGATGATCTTGGAGGTCTTTTCTAACCTTGATTCTGTGATTCTATGATGATTCCTTATGAGGAAAGGCTGAGGGAGCTAGAGCTGTTTAGATGGGAGGAGACTGAAGGGTGACCTCATAAATGTTTATAAATATGTAAAGGGTGAGTGTCAGGAGGACGGAGCCAGGCTCTTCTCAGTGATGGCCAGTGAGAGGACAAGGGGCAATGGGTCCAAGCTGGAGCAGAGGAGGTTCCATGTGAACATAAGGACAAACTATTTCACTGTGAGGGTGACAGAGCCCTGGGACAGGCTGCCTAGAGAGGTTGTGGAGTCTCCTTCTCTGGAGACATTCAAGACCAATCTGGACACGTTCCTGTGTGATTTAATCTAGGTGATCCTTCCTAGGCAGGGGGGTTGGACTAGATGATCTTTTGAGGTCCCTTCCAACCCTGACCATTCCATGATTCTATGAATGCCTGGATTAGGGTGGTGAACTGAGCAGAGACAAAGCTTAGGGCTGCAGGTAGACTGAGGCTGTAAATGGGTTGCAAAAGGAGCTGGGAGGCTGCCAAGAAAGGTGTCACCTGAGAACTTCTTCATAGAGGGGTAAACTGTGGAACGTGGGCTAAGGCTCAGCACGTGTATGGGCTTAGGGGAGAGACCAAGTGTAGAGCCATAGGTGTGTTGGGAAAAAGTTCTACTAAAGAAATTGTCACTCTGAAAGCAGAATTTTCCCTTCAGAAATTATTCATGTGAGGGAGGGCTATGGGGTTTCCTGTATGACTCAATCAATGCTTAGTTTAGGGTTGGTAGAGCAACAGAACCTAAAGCTACAGTTGGTTTGGAGCTGCAGAGGGACTGTCAAAGGAAGGAACAAACTGGAGAAGGATTTCTCTTGCAAGAACTTTGTCTAGGGCTTCATGTGGGTTTTAGCAGTTACCATCGAGTTCCATTCACACCTGTGTTATTCCATGATTATGTGTTGTCTCTGGGAAACACAGTGAAATGAAACACAAAAAATCTCTGTGGCTGCAGTTCAAGTTTTAAAAACAGAAGATTCAGGATTATTCTCCCATGGTCTCTTCAACATGAAAGAATCTGATGCAGCACTGTATTGGCCACCATCCAGTCTAGTTGGGAGGTAAATTGTAGTCCTCCTCCTGGAATCCAGCCTTCACCGTCAATGCCCCCAACCCCTCTTCTCCTGAAAGCTGAAGTCAGCCAAGTGGAACCACAACCCTTGTGAGACACTGACATTCACAAACCAGTCCTCCCACTCTTCTACCTCCACATTTCCCTCATCTGCTGAATTTCCTTCTTGGCCCAGACAACTCCAGGCTAGACAAGTCTTTGCTGTGGCAAACCATCTAACCCCTTTGGGCATGGAGAAGACAAAATGTATTTCCTGGCTCCAGCTTGCAAGCAGATGAGTCTTCCTTGTACCAAAAATTCAGATGTTGATTCTAAACATGTGACACTTCTGGAACTAGTGGGAGAAAATGCTTGGGAACTGGGAATACCATGGTTTGAATGGATGAGCCATCCCTTCTTGGGAAGCCCTTTGGGAGCCAGTTGACAGGTAATTTTGTGGGCACATTCAAGTAGTCTGTCTGGCATGTCAGTCCTGCTAGATGTTGATTTGTCAGCTGAACTTACTGTTGTCTTTCTATGAGAATACCCCGTTAGCCCTTAGAAAACAGCTTCTCTTTTACAAGTCTGCAGCTCTCTATAAATCAAGAAGGTTGTAGAGATAAGGGTCAAACCATAAAATATTTCATTAAGTACTGAATTTTCAAATGTTGCCCATTTCAAGGGCCAATTTAAACAAGACAGAATTAAGTTGAGCTGTTTACCTTGCTAACACTGCTTGCTATAGCATAATAAATGATGGGGCCATAAGCCAAGGAAGGCGACTGGAAGAATGTTTTGTTTAGACTACTACAATAGCCAATTCAACATCATGGCAGGAATGCAGTAGGTTAGGAGCAAGCTGAACTGGCAGCACTGTGATAAGACTGATGAGTTACTGAAATGACTGAAGATATTAACTTGGTGCTTCAGACTTCCCCAAACATCCCTATAGTATGTAAGGATTATAGAAGTGGCTGTTATTTTATAAAGGAGAGTGAAGGGAAAAGATTATCCTTGTGTCTATTTTACTTTTTTTTTTCCCCCTACATTTTTCTGCTTCTATGTTTACCTCATTGTATTGCTGGTTTTACCACTAGCTCAACACTTTTTGAGAAGTCACTTCTTTCCCTCCACCACTGTTTTTTCTGTCTTTAAACCAGCAATAGAGCTTCCTTCTTTCCTCTGGAGCCTACAGCTCTCTAACATCTCCAGAGAGCTTTCGCTATATTTTGTTTTATTGGCAGCAAGACCAGCAACTTCAGAACTGCACAGAGAACAAAGCCAATTCAGCTTATGAAAACACTTGTAGCCAATTCAGTGAGAAACAAACTCCAAGAGCATTTTGCTGCGGGCCTAAGGAGGCTTTTGATTGGGATGCTGCGAGGAGACAAGCAAAACCTTGCTGCACAGAGCAGTGAGCTCTTCTCCCAAAACCTGGCTACCTTGGTACCATGCCAGGAGTCACTTTCAAACTCTATTACTCCTTTGAGATCACTAATATACTGAATTTTCTTGTTATTTCTCATGCTATTTTATGCATGTTATTTCTTTTCCTTCCTCTTAGCTCCTTCTCTGGAAGAAAGAACTTGGAAACAAAAGTTGAGAATTACACAAATTAACTTAGGTTTGGTATAAATTTGTATATTTTTAAAAACTTGAGTATTCAGACATGTCAAAGTCCCCATTGTAGTTCAAATTATCTTTGCCAAAAAAGTTTAGGGTGAAGAAGATATATCTTAAATATTGAGGCATTTTGCAGATCAGGATTTAGTAAGAGAACAAATGAGGAAAGACTTTACTCTCTCTTGTTTTACTACTGTTTGCTAGGAAGTATAAACTTCTCCCAAGTAACATCTTTGTACCTGTATGCATACATCACTGTCTTCACTAATTCTATTGCAGCTATTAGCTGATGGTGGTAGGTTTGGCTAAATGGAATATAAGAAGACTGTTAATGCATGCAGAACTCTTTTGAGGACCAGAGTAGTTTAGGTATAATCCTTAAAAATCTATTGTTTCTGTACTAGTGTATCACTGTGCATCTCATCCAAATGTACTGGTGTTTTTCAGGGGAAAATATCACAAGTAGTTCAGACTTTCAATGAGACTGAGATTCTGAAGAAATTAAAGGCCAGATCTTTAAAGACATTTGGTGCTTTCCATTAATTTTAAGAATGTGGATGGAGTTAAAATTTTTATAGAGATTTAAAGGAAACTGAAGATTTTATACATGATATCTGAATCTTTGAACTTTTTTTGAGTGATAGCAATGCCACAGAAGAGAAAAACAGCGACTTTACAAACATCTTGTGGAAAATCCACAGTGTAATAAAAATGAGTAAGTTCTTGTTGAGTATTCTTAGTGGTGATACTTCAGGAGACACAACTCATAAACAATGTCACCTGTACTGCCATGCAGTACAGTTCCTAATATAGTCATGGTAGTATTTGTTGAATAACATACACTGTAACAGCTTTTAATGATATGGTTTTATGTTATTTATGTCCATGGAAACAATGGAGCCTTGAGGAGTTTCACCCTCAGCTGAAAGCTTGAAATTACAGCTGCTCTCTTCAGGGTGCCATTTTCTGGCTTTGTGAGGATCTGTGTGTTGGTAGATGGATGAAAAGGTTAGAGCAGCAAAATATTGCATATGCACTATTGCAGTCCCTAAAATGCCTAAAAACTGAAACACATTTTCATCATGTTTTGAAGAGTTGTTTACAAGTCTGCTGTGATCTCCCTGTTGTGGCTAAATTCGAAGCTTTGTCTTTTCTTTTGTTTTTAGAAGGGTTTCTATAATGCAGTAATCATCATCCAACTTCCTAAAATGGTTCAGTGTTTTTCTTCTGTGCTCATGCACATACTTCTGCCCAAAGAGCTCTGACATTTCAGTACAAAGCTGGGCTAATAATCAGCATTTGGAATTATTAGACCAAGCAGTACCGCTGCGAGAGCTGAGCAGTTTGAAAACGTGAACCATATCAGCTTATTCTGGGCCCTTTGAAAGGAACAAGCACTGTGTTCCACCAGGACTTTTTCTTTTTTTGTATTTATCATAAATATTCATCTGTATCTTCTCTGCCTTTTGGATTTTTTTGTAAGATGCATTGTTTGAAGTGCTTTTAAAATGTGTTTAGTATGCTAACGTAGGATACTCAAATTAGGTACAGACCCTGTTGTGCTGCTGCAAACCCATGGGAGGGTTGGGAGTCATTGCAAAGGAGAGCTCACAGTTTAAATAGGTAAAATAGAATAAGATAAGAAGAAAAAAAAAAAAAAGAAAAGTGGCTACATGGGGACAGTAATTTGGTCAATCTCCAGCAGACACAGCTGGGAACATAGCTCAGGCCAGTGCATGAGCTGATAGAAGCCCATGTGTTTCTGACTAATAAGAATATGAAAATAAGAAAGAAAAACACAGTTCTATGAGACAAGTCTGGAGCTGGTCTAGTAGTTTGAGAGGAGATATATGGCTACTTACACTCAGGTGATTCCTCTTTGTTTAGAGGCTTTGCAGCATTACATCAGGCCCGTTTTTGCAGTAGTGTAGTGGCACAATATCCTGTGCAAAGCAGTTCTGTTCTTCTTTTAGTGTTTGTTTAAATACCTGGCTTTTCATTTAGCCTAGTAAGTGGAAGATTAACTTGTATCAAAGTCTAGTCTTGATCTTATTTTGAAAACTATTGATCAGATAGTGGTTTTGAACTTAACACAAGACTCAGATAACAATCTTAAGCGTTTCTCTCTCTTTTTTCTTAAACATGCCTTACTCCAATACATGATGTGATGTTTTTCTTGTTTTTAAGAGGCAAAAAGTCCAGTTGGTGAAGGTTAATATTTTCTCAAGCCTGAAGTCACAGTTTGTTCTCTCCTAGAATTATTATCCTAGTCTTTTAATCTTTTGGTGTGTGCTAAAAAACTCGGCTAACATAATTTTTTATTTTTAAAGTAAAGAGCATCCCCACATCGATTAGATTAAGACCTTTGATACTTTGAGGGGCCTTCAAAAAAATTGGTTACATGTGTAGGACATATAGCCAATGCAAAGAAAACACCATAACTGTATTTTTGTTAGCTAGTGGATTCATTTAATTTGGGAATACTTCATCCTAGAGTAACCTTCTACCTTTGAGCTGCAGCTGAACTGCAATTGGCAGCAGCTGCTTCACATTGGACTGGCAACTTCACCCCACTGAAGAATTTAAAATACATGAGACAAGCTGCACCTTTCTAACCAAGAGCTGGTATCAGAGCCAGAGTGTGTGGAAAGAATTTTCAGACTGAAGGTCTCTAAGTCTGTATGTGTAAAGTGTAATCATCTTTGTCCTACAACCTCGCACGTTGATGTGGACTCATAGGAGACTGTATTGCAGTCTGGAGTCTTACTTGGCAAGAACAGAAGTATTTTAACATCTAAAGAAGGAGCAAATCTTGTGCAAGATCTTTACACAATATATGATTCCAAGTTTGCAGTCTAAGATAGGAACCCAGTCCAAATAGTATTTCAAACTCTGATCCTGCTGTTGGTTCATACCCTATTAAATAAAAGTGGAACTGGGACAAGTCAGACACAAATATGGACTTATTTCAGAGCCCAGAAAATGGAGCAGGGAAGGCATTGTTCAGGAAATAGTTAGAAACAAAAGCAGGCAGGGCTTATACAGAAGATAAACAAATTTATGTTTCTTACATTGAATTAATTAGTTCTTAGGTAGAGAACGTGTTCGTTACAGCCAAGATATAGAAGAACTGGAAAACTTTGCTATTTAAGTGCCAATTGCTGTGGATGACTGTATGCTTAAACTTGCACATCTAACTTTTGGAATAGGGTCTCTTTGTTCTCATAAATCCACACAGTCTATTTGGCTTGTACATTTTATTCTCTTTCTCTTCATTGTCTTGTGGTTTTCCCATTTGCCACCCATGACTTCTGCAGTTCAACAACTTTTAGCATGTCAGGTTAATATAAATCATATACAGAATTTTTAATTGATTCCTGCTTCTACTGCAGCTGGTTTTAAGATGTGCTTACAGCCTTTTGGTTTACCTGAGGATGATGTATGGCTCTCTCAGTTCCAGCTGTGACAACCATGATCTTGCAGAAAGAATAAGACTTCTGCCCCTCATTAAAATCTTCAGTTTGGCTTAACTTCATCAGGTGTTTGCAGATAAGACACCTTTTATTCTTGTTTGTCTTCTAGTTTTGAACTTCAGTTTGCTGAATGGACTTTCATTTCAAATGAGATAGGATGATCCTAGATATGCATTTGATTTAAAGATCTGTGGGTTTTGTGGGAGGAATTTTATAAATCTTAATGGAGACATGAGAGTTGGCAGCTCGGATTAAAGGCAAACAAATGAACTGAATGCTGGTTACCCATGTCTCCTCTCTCTAGTTTTCTTGTTCTTTAATTATCTCAACACTTACTGACAGGAATATTCATGGGATGAATAAGTTGTAAGTTCAGTGAATTATTGTGGAAAAAAAAATTTGGAGTTCATCAGGAACTACTATTTCTATGAGAAGCCTGACTGTCAGAGTTATAGTCACGTAATAAGTAAATCGTAACACTAACATGTGATTTGCATCCAATCTAACCAGTGTAGCACAAATTTGAAAGCCTCTTATTAAGCTGTTGATAAATTATAAATCAAGAGTTGGTAGACATCATTGTGAAAGTAATTGTTATAGAATTAAGAAAATCAATAATGGTTTATGTTCCTCAGAGTGGAAAAAAAAAGCTGCATTTGCTGAATCAATTACTGTATGGCATTAGCTATTCTGTAGTATGAATGTATTTTGAAAACCAACTGCTTAACACAACAAACACATCTATCTCCAATTCCCATGTTTACTTCATTAAAATTAAAAAAAGTTGGACAAAGTCCTGTTAGACCTGCTTTGTATATTCATAGCAGTATTTTGTGTTGATTCCCAGTCTTGACTGGATAATAAAGTGGAATTCTCCCTGTTACCATGAGACATGATGTGGTTTTATCTTCATTTCATTTTCAGCCTGTTTCCTTTCACATCAGCCACGAACACAGACACTCTGCACCTTATTCTCTTCTCTTATTTGCATCCTACATGCTGGTCCAGACCCCAGAATGAAACTGTTTGTCTGCTTTTCTGCCACCCACTCACATTGTTTGACTACACTGGTTCTTTCTGTGGTTTTATGCTTTTAAGTATTGACTAGAAGTTGATTCATTATTGATTTCAGATAACCTTACAGTGTGATGTGCACTGTGACCTAGGAGAAAGAACTCAGTGCAGAGACAAAGGTGTTCAGCAGAATAAATCATATGGTATTACTAGGATGGTGTACAAAGGCTGGGGGTTGTCAGTCTTCATGAGTATGAATTCTCATGAAGCACATTAAATCACACCAAATGTTGTTAAATAGGAGAGTAGTAAATGCCTTTTGTTTGTTTGTTTGCCTGATGTAGGAATGATGTCAAAATGCTTTTATATTTTTCTGATGAAAAAAAAAAGAAAATGAGAAGCTGGGGAAACATGACTCCTTCCAGATGGTGGAGTCATGGTGTAGCAAATCATGTTCCTATACATTATGTGATTTTTACTTCTGAAATTGCAGCTGCATTATCAGTTCATCACGGACATCTAAGTCTTTCTAACTTACTCATTCTCAGGAAGGGTTGGGGCATGAGGGCATGTAATGATAGGACGAGGGGTGATGGTTTTAAAACAGAAAAGGGGAGATTTACGTTGGATATTGGGAAAAAAAGTCTTCAATATGAGGGTGGTGGATCACTGGCACAGGTTGTCCAGAGAGAGGTGGTGGAGGCCGCATCCCTGGAGATATCCAAGGTCAGGGGGGATGGGGGGCTGAGCAACCTGATCTAGTGAAGATGTCCCTGCTCACTGCAGGGGCTGGGACTAGAGGGCCGTTAAAGGTCACTTCCAACCTCACACATTCTGTGATTTTGTGATTCCGTTATTCTATATATCCACTCAGACATTTCTGGGAGAATTCTGCTTGACACAACCTATGCCTGCCCTCAGCTACAATGTCCAGTCTTCAGAAAAACTTAAGCAAATCATGCTCAGATGTTGTGAAGTTAAGAGTCAGGCAAAGCTACAGCCCTGGTGTACTCCGAATGACACTCTGCTTTCGTAACTCACACAGCTGTGTTATAAATCCTGAAGTAGGATTGTTTCATCCTTCTCAAACTTGCAGTGAAAAACAAGCTGAAATTCACAAAATGTGGGTTCATTATTTTAAAAGTTGACCTTTGCAAATACACAATAGAATGCCCCTTCTTTTTTTTTCTGGTTAACAGAATAATTTAACATCTTGCACATCAACAAATCACGTATTAATTAAGACCATCTGAGGTATAGAGACAAATTCAAGTAGAGATTTATCAAGACTTGAATCCAGTGTTCCTAATGTGACTCTACTAAATCATTTTAGAAGTTATTGAGATTATTTTACAGTATAAACACACACACAGACACACACACACACAAATCTTAATTTTAAAGAAACTAGATAACTGTGTGGAACAATTAATCTTTACTGCATTTCCATTGTTTTGTCTATGTGGTAAAATTAAGTTTAATTAGAATCTCTGCTTCTGAGCAGATCCCTATTGTTTATCTTGCTAGTGTGAATCTTACCAGTATCAGCAGAGGGAAATTTTTGCAGGACTACAAAAATCAGAAAAGAGGCAAATACATACTGTAAACCACAAAAAAAGTGTTTTGAAATTCATTATTGGTAGAATTTACATTGCTTAGGTGTCCTTTCACTTTATTGCTCAAATAGTTTAGGAGGACTAAGAGATTTTATATGGTTCTTCTATTTTTCTTAAAAGTTAGAGAATATAGTTTTTAAAGCTCTTGTTTTTACAAGATAGAGCCAATAGATGGAAAGCCAGGAATCAGGAGAGCCCATCAGTAAAGGTTTCTGTCATCCACCACTACATGGATAAATAAACGTTTTATGTATCCACTTTCACTAAAAAATCTGTGCCTCAGCTGCTTTCAGATACTTAATCAGAAAAATAACATGAAATATGGTGATATTAATTTTCTTATTTCCCATGTGGAACCTAGATAATACAATAATTGGAATCCCCCTTGAGCCCATGGTTTGACACTTTCCTTGACTTTATTGTTTTGTTAAGGGAACCATATTTAATATTACTATTATTGTGTAGACTTATGCTGCCCTAAACCTAAAACCAAGCAAAGTTGTTAATCAAATAGCTATTTATAGGGAAATAAATTTGCTCCATTAGTTCAGAACCTGCACTTTATGATGTAATCCAATTAAGGAACACCTCACTGGGCACAGAAAACAGCATGATGCTCCCTAGCTGGAATTCTCAATCATATTTACCATCATCACATAATAAAACTGAGGAACTTTGCTTCAAGCCAAAACTTTCAGCCCAGTAGGATTATATATCTGAAGCAAAGCATCTCCCTGGATGACTTGTAAAATGGATTGTATTTTGGGTTATTTTTCTTTCTAAAAATGTTTTACAATTATTTTGCTTTCATATCTTCTGTGGCACTCTGTAAACATGGCCACAATACATGTCAGTCTTGTGCTGCAAAAAATTAAAATCTAGGATAGATAAGGTGTTGTATAATGTGTGTAGTTTTCCTTTTCAGTTGTTGACCACCATCACTAAGAAAGACAATAGCATTACAGATACAGCTGCAGAGATTGCTGACATCAGTATTGCACTGAGCCTCTTATGTTTAGGAATATTCTGGTTAATCAAGAGCTATCTGATGAGGGGGCAAGAAGCAGTGAGACTGGCCAAAGTTCTCAAGAAGATGTGAGAGCTACATTAAAACCACAAGTTTCAGAGTTTACCCAGGTTCTGGGGCTGGATCTGCATGGAAGTCGAGATGACTGAGAGCCGAAGCCTTCATCAGGCGTGAGGAAGACAGCCTCATGGGGGGGTGAGTTCATTTGGTATGCATGGCACATTGCTGCAGCATAACTTTGTGACTTTTAATGACTCCAAACCACCTTGTTGCTTGAGGAAGGAATATGTTGGAATTTCACCTTGACAAGGTGATGGGAGGGATAGATCCCCCTCACATGAAAACACTGTCAGTTGTACCGAATGTGGCACGTCAAGCACCAATGTCTCCTTGAGAAAAATGCAGCTCAGCTGACAAAACTGGTAAAACTGACATTCAGTGTGTATGTGTATGCTACGTGCTCCAACACAGCCTAATTTCATGTGATATATGCAAATACACTCCATTTTCCCTTTTTCTATGTCCATGGCGCTCTCCCAGAGCCGTATCTTGACTGATTGAAAGCAACGTGCACTTTCTCCTCTGAGTTCTTGGTTGAAATAAGCAACAGAGATGAATTCTGTGTGTGGTGATGTACAACTTCTGAACATTGCCAGTTTAAGCAGGTAACGGGGGGATTCTCTGGCATGTTGTTTGGTAATTAATAAAACCCTGGCAAAATAAGAACCCTGGATGTTGCCAGACGATAGTTTTTGTGATGTTTTAGGAGTCAGTTTATATTTTCACAGTCAGCCACCCAACCTTGATTATAGTATTAATTATAGTAATTAAGTATCAATGGATTATCTGTCCTTGAAAGCATGTTGTAATAACATTAACCCTTGTGCCTAATACTTCTTTGGTATCATCCAAGTAAGGATCATGCTCCTTTTATGCTACATATGATTCTGTTAATGGGTTCATGGTATAGGAAGTGCCAATAGCCACCCCCTTCACTGTTGCAACAGAACTTGAACAAGATTGGTCCATTATCCAGCCCTACTGCAATACTGGTTAGAGCTTCCTAGAAAAGGCAGAGGCAGAATTCACTCACTTAAGAAATAAATGGGATGTGTAAAATAGGTCCAGTTCAAAACTGGTCCTTTGCTGACCAGTGAAGTTAAAATGCAGTGTTTACCTAATTTTATGGTGCTAATTCTATTTGAAATGGTTTGCTCATTTTATTCTTTTTAATGTATTGGAAGGGTACTGTATTTGTCAATAAAATAGTCTGTTTATTGTTTATGTTACCACCAATTGTTTCTCTGGCATTTTAACTCAAAATCTTTATTAATAGATATGTGCTGATTGTTTGTTGCCCTCATTAAAGGAAACTATGGTTGGCATGGACCAACCATCACCTGCCTGATACCTATCTCAGTTTGGGCAAGAAAGAGGTGAACAGCTACTGGGGCTCATGGGTTAAAACTCTTGGGAGGGAAAGCAAGGCTAAGTTAAAAGTTTTACAGGGAATAAACTGTTTCTCCTAATTCCCTTCATCTGACTCTTGAGAATATCTGTCAGATGCTGCTCTTGGCCTTGTGTCTGAGAAATCTTCTGCCTCTGACGTATTTTCCTAAGGGAGTTGCAACTGCTAGTGCTTGTGTTTTGGCAGCCTATGATCAGAATGTTTTAATTGCACCCTAATAGCTTGAAAATGTGACTGACTAGAGATGCCTCTTGTCTTTGCTTGGCCTCCTTGTTCTGGAACACAGTCTGAGTATGTTTAAGGTGTACTGAAAGTGGCACCCCCCCTCTCTCAATACTACAAAGCTCTACGGTTTTGTTCAGTTGCTAAGGGTTGTCCAAAGATGAATGAGAGTATAGCATTTCCCATTTGGAGATGCTATTGATAGTAAAAATTAAAAGGAGAATCCTTTTGAAAGGATTATTAGTTTGAATCTGGGCAGGGAAGTAGTCCACACTAAACCAAGGTGGGAATTTATACAGCGCAAGCAACCCTGTCAGAGTTTGATGTCTGAGTATTTGTATCTAGTAATTATACAAATTAAACTACTACAACCATTTGGAGGCTGGATATTTCACTTAGTGGGAGGAAAATTACAATATGTTTAGGATGACTGTGACAATTCTCATCCTTGCCTAGTAAACCTTAATAGGAAAGTCACTATCCACGTGGCAGTTTACCTGCTGTGGCTGCATGTCAAGCAATTCTGACAATTCATTATAACTGTCAGCCTGTGTATGAGTTTACAGGGCTTTAGGGATTAGGTGTTTATTTAATCAGGATGTTAGGAGGATGATCTATGGTAGGGGACGCTGTTTTGTCATCTAGGAAAGATTTCAAAAGCTACAGTCTGCACCAGGGGTGGAAAGATCTTTATTAAACTGCTGCTGTCTGGCCAAACTTGAAAATGAGACATATTTGCTCACAGGACTGCAGTTTATCATGCAGAAAGTGTAATTAAATTTGAATTGTGTCAGCCAACTACCTTAAAATGAAGAGAAGTCGATGAATTTTGCTTCGAGGAGAAAGAAGAAGGAAATGATTAGTTATAATTATACTCAGTGTCCAAGAGAAATGCTTCACAGCCTTTGAATCTGTTGCAAAGGGAGGAAAAAACCCATAAACAAAGTACCTTAAATATGTCTCTTAACATTTAAAATTTCTTGAGTTCATGTTTCCTTATGGAAATTCAAGGGAAACTGATACTACTGTACCATACTATCCTAATGATTGATGGATGGACTGTTCAGCAGATGGGGAATTGGTTGGGTGGTCACATCCAGAGGGTACTGGTCAATGACTCAATGTCCAGATGGAGATCAGTGGTGAGCAGTGTCCTTCAGGGAACCATTGCTGTTTAATATCTTGGTCAAATGCGTAGACAGTGGCATTGAGTGCACCCTCAGCAAGTTTGCAGATGACACCAAGCTAAGTGGTGTGGTTGACATGCCCAAGGAATGGGATGCAATCCAGAGGGACCTGGAAAAGCTCAAGAAGTGGGCTCATGTGAACCATATGAGGTTCAAAAAGGCCAAGTGTGAGGTCCTGCATGTGGCTTCAGGCAGCCCCCAGTATCAATGCAGGCTGTGGGATGACATTTTTTACAATGGGGCTGGTAAAGCACTAGAACAGGTTTTCCCAGAGAGCTTGTAGGTGCTCCATCCCTTCAAGGTCAGGTTGGATGGGGCTCTGAGCAACCTGATTGAGTTGAAGAAGTCACTGCTTATTGCAGCAGGGGATGGACTAGATGGTCTTTAAAGGTCCCTTTCAATGCAAATCATTCTATGATTCTAAGGGCCATGAGCTACTGAGTGCAACCAGTGAGGCTCAGTCAAAAATGCTCTTATGGCAAACTTGCTGATTTTGATTTCAAAACTGTTTAGCAATAGGAGATCAGTAAAGATCTGCTTTGAAACCTTGGCTTGCAGTTAATCTGGAAGTGCCTGATGTCTGTATGGGCCATTTGTAGAATGTCAACAACACAAACCAAGGTGGTCCTTTGCTGAGGAAACAAAAAATAAGATTCTTGTTATTGTTAAAAGCTGTTATAGGTCAAGCTGGCAGAGATGGCTGTCATTAAAGCTACATTCCTTTATGAGACCTTTTTTTACAGTAGTGTGAAACATGAAAAAAAATTGGACCTGAATTCTCCGTGGCCAGCATGAGAATTCATGGCTCATGAATAAAAATGAGGCTGATTTTAATTTGGGAAAGTTTCAGTAGGCAAAGAAAAAAATTAAGGCAAACCACATTGTTTAACCAATGGATTAAATAAAAAATTTTTATTTTTTTGTATCTTACAACCATGTTGGGGTAGAGCTGGAGAGCTTAAATGTGGCTCTATCACAAGGGTCTGCAAATTTCCTGTTATACAGCCTCTATGGAAGTTGGCAGCAAAGGTCCCTGAAGACCAGTCTGTGCTGGCCAAACACTAAGGCCCAGGGCATCTCATCAGAGCAGGAGTTTTCCTCATGTTTGATCTCCACATCTACCTGTAACTCTCATGGGTTTTATGTTCTCCCCTCCTGGCATCTTTGTGACTATTTTATTTGTACTGGACCGAGCAGCACTGATGTTAAGAGAGCCAGACAAGAGGAATTTGCATCCATAAAGCTGGATATTGGATACTGATTTTGACTTACAGTGCTACGGGGTAGATGTCTGGAGCTCTTTGGAGGGAAAAGCATCAGGATTTGGAAATGCTCCAAATGTGGGATTTGGAAGACAGAAGAAAGAAAAAGGGAAAAAGCAACCTCTAATATTAAAGTCCAGAGTGGATTTTTAGGTGGCTTTGTGACAGGAGTGAAGAGGTTGGGGCTGGATTAATGTTGAGTTTGAAAGTCTGGTGTCACGACAGAGGAAATAGATGGAAGAGCACAACTTGAAGGGGCCAATTAGAGCATGAAAGAAGGGACAGATTTTGAAGTCACTGAGGTAGGTGAGGTAAAGGAGCTCTTGTCAGCCTGCTTGCCTTTCAGCCTTGCAGACGAGGTACAGTACTGAGCACCACATTAGAGAGATGGCTCCATCCAAATGCCTGACTAGATAAAGCAGGCAGCTAGAGACCTGTGGGACTCCTTGTCAGAAGATGTGCACCTTTAGCTTCCACAGCACAGATTTTAAGGAAGACTGAATCAGAATGTGGAAGAAAAACCTTTTGGGGTAGTAACTGAGAAGCAAACCACACTAAGCTCAGGAAATGCCCTGCACTGCTTCCATTTGGAGGCTGGGATTGTACTGGGTGAGGTTGACTCAATCTGAAATAGCATGACCATTCCTATATTGTAAGATGTCACAGATGGCATTTTTCTGAGGCTCAGGATCCTTTTATACTTGCAGAGTGTAAAGGTTCAGGGGCTTTAGGAAGGAGGGAAGAAGACCATGTTAAAGTTTCCTGGGTTGCAGTCAGCTCAGCTGAGAGGTTTAACAGATATGGAAGGGTTGTCCTGGGAGCTGTTTGCTGACCTTCCCAGAGAGTCTGGCATCTCTCTGTTGCACACTTACATTTGCTGAGTGTAACCATTTGGGTTACTTATTTAATTCAAGAGATAACCTTCCATATAGCATATAAATTGCCCTACATCATGTTTTTCAATTCACACCCCCAAACTTTTTAATTCAATAAAGTGAATTTTCTTTCTGAAAATGAGAGTGCTTTCCCAGCCATTTCACAGGCTCAGAATAGAAAATCTGTGTTGTTAAGAAAATATTAGTTGCAAATATATTGTGGAAAAAAATGGCACAATTTAGAACATTGTTGTGACAAAAGACTGTTGTAACTTGATGTTAGATGGGAATGCTCATAGTATAGGAAATAATTTCTATTTACTCCATATTTTTTTGTAATAGATGTTCATAGTCTAGGAAAAAATAACTGTATTTACTCTGTATTTTTTGTGATAGTATCTCACTTTTAAATAATTTTGATCTTTGCACTTCCTCGTTATGTTTCACTTCTTGGAGCTGTGGAATGAGGGAGAAAGAGATTGACTGCAGGCAACAGTATAAGATTGTCCCTCCAGCTTGTAAAGAAAAAGGCAGGCAGGCAGGCAAAGAACTGACCTGGTGCCACATATTCTGAATATAATATAACATCAAAAACCCTTTTGCTTTCTCAAGAATGTAAAAGAAGGACAGAGGATGTTCTGAGCAGGGAATCTGAGTCTTTTTGGTCACCCTGAGGTCACAGACATGAAAAATGCTTTCCTAATTGTTACCATCACTCTGGCCAAAAATCAATTAGACTTATCAGAGGTTCCTGTGAAACTGTTTGCTCATGACTACAACAGGTGTTCTGTGTACTAGTTACCTCCAAAAATTAGGCCAACAGAACATTTAGCCTAAGGATAAAGTGTAATTTACCCAGAGTAATAGGAACTCTTAAATAAACTATATGTAGAAGACTTAAGAAAAGAATCCCTAAAAACAAATATAGCAAGAAATTCTATGTAGGTCTTGGAAATTATTCAGCCTTAAGAGGAAAAAAATGTTAGAAATTTCCACATCTCTTAATTATTAATTCACCTATGTAATTTGTAAAATCAAAAATTGTTTTTAATCTTCACTATTTCATTACATATCTGCACTTTGAAATTATATTTTATTTGGAATTGTTAGGATTGATTTTGGAGTTGTTTCAGAGGGAGGATCTATAAGGGGCATGGTCATTTCAACTTACATTCATTTTTCTGGGGCAAAATTTAAACCAGAAGATAGCCCAAGAAAATGTTTTACTCTAGATGAATTTTATTATATCATGGCTATAAATGACAAATAAACCAGAATTCACAGTGAATGGTGTGACAAGACATTTGGATGTTTATTTTCTCTGCCTTAACTAATTTAGATTAAGCCCAAGAAGCTAACTCCTCAGAGGGAGCTGTTCTTGTAATTTTTATTCAAAACAAGATATCTAGAGCAATCTCTAACCAAGCTGTACAAGCACAACAAGTGTTTTGCAGCTTTTATTTATTTAAAAGCTATTTAAATACATAAAAGTCCTTTTACAAGATAATCTATTAGGTAAAGTCACCAAAACAGGGGGTTCATAGATTGTAATTCCTTAATCTTCCCACATCCCCCTTTTTAACCCCACAGAGAGAGAAATATTTACAAAGGGACCCTAAATAGAGGTACTGAATCCCACCCACAGCCCAGCTGAAGGGGTTTGGGATGTGATTGTCTGGGAGGTGATTAATGCTGCCTGGGCTCAGGATGTGTTGTGGGAGATGTGGGGGTTGGTTCTTCTTTTTTGTCTTCTCCTGGAGGGACAGAAGTGGTAAGTTGTATGCTTTTTCTATGGCCATATGGTTTTAATTCATGGCATGTGGTTTGATGTTTAGAAGTGTCTTTGATAAGCTAATAAATCTAATAGGATTGTGCAAGAACATCTTTCTTCCCCACCTAGTGTTCTCAGGTTTGCAATTGTTATATTACTGTAAACTTGGGGTTAATTGATTTGCTTGGTCTTTTCAGCCTGTGTTTCTTGAGGTGGGTGACATGTTGAAAGCGGGGAGAAAGCTTTAGTTGTACTGAGTATAAAATGGTCTGTCAAGTCTCACCATTTTTTTTTAAATAATTAAAACCAAATTGTGTCTTGTGACTTATGTATTTTGGATGATTTTATTGCTGACTGGTTAAAAGGTGCCTTTGAAATGAAACATGGGGATCACACTAAGTGAAGGGATAATGTCCTATGCAGTCTTCTGTTTGAACCTGAGATGTTGAAAGGATACAGGATTAGAATGGATCTCATTTTTAGTGGTGTTGGTTGTTTGGGTATGACATCCTTTCTAACTCCCCATTTTCAGTGGGAAAGGCAAGAAAAAGCTGCTACATGGCCTAGGAGAGAAAGAGAATAGTATTACAGTCCTAAATTTAGAGTGAGTTTTCTCACAAGTCTTGCAAAATAAAGTGAGTTTCCTTGTGTGTTGCAAGTAGAGGGACATATTTTTGTTGGGTGGATGCAGAGATTTATACAAGTAGTTCTGGATCTGGTTTTCCATCAGAAACATGGAAGTGTGTTGTGTTAACTGAGAGTGCAGGTGTGTTGAGGACAAACCATCAAGTGGCCATTGTGGTGCTGGTTTTCACGTGTACTGGGGGTGGGGGTTGTGCATGCAACTGGGCATAGCCACATGGTTTTCATATGTCACTTCTGGCCTTCATCATTTTACAAATATGTTTCGAAATGTTGCTAAATTTCGTGCAATTAGAAAGAACAAAGCATTAAGGACAATAATTTCATGCTTTGTACAGTATAAACAAAAAAACCCCAGAACTTTCCAGGCAAAGGAAGGGAGTGTGTCAAATTAATCTATAAAAGTCAGACAAAAAGATTTTGCTTGGAGAAGAAATGCAGAATGGTTTTAATTAACATTTTGCTTCAGGTCATGCCATGTTCTTTCAATTAGGACTTTGGTGTAAGAAAGACTGTCTGTTCCCTCCTTTAAAGGGAAAGACTTGGTCATTTTCCAGAGATGGGGGGATAGGATGTTTTCAGTTGTCTGCAGTATGGGGGAGTTTGAATTGTGATTCTCTCTCAATGCTCCAATTGAGAAGAGTCAGAAACGGGGAAATTCAGGTTCTTCATCTTTCTTTTGGTTCAGCTGTCTTTTTGTTTGCCTCAGAATATTTTTCCATTGCAAAACTCTGGCATAAATAATTTCCCTTGATTCTTTAATCATTGTTTTTCTGTAAGGCTCAGTATATCTTTTTAATCATCAGTCTGCAGCGTTTTCCTGGAATGGAAGTAGCTTTTTGTGTGTTGTCTTTCAATCCATATCCCCACCTGTATCTTAAAGCTTGTGTTGGTCCTTTCTCTTTATAACAACTCTTTTTTTTTTTTAACAATAATGTTTCTTCTGCCTGTGTGTGTGCTCTACAATGAGCTCTTTTGTTTCTGACCTCCTGGTTCTGGGTGGAATGAAGTACTGAAGCAAACAGGAAAGTTTGAGGAACTCTGCAAGAGTTGACAGCTGGTACACACAGAGTAAGCGCCATGGTTGTCACCTTGTCTGACCAAACCAAAAGTAATCAAGCAATGAGGATAAGCCAGAGCATCTTAATATCTAATGATGACCTAGAAGTGAACTGTGGAAGTCTTATTCATTAATATTTCCCTTGTTTTCTATGAGCAATTTTCCAAACACTGTTGACGAAGATGCCATGTGCTGCCAGTCTCTTGCCTTACCATCCCTTATTTTAAATAGTAAGGCCAATGTCTGGGGGGAAATAACATATAAACAGGATAATACTGCATGAGCTTAGTCATGGGGTCCTATAAGTATCAATATGTGACATATATATGAAATGGTTAATCGTGTTTTCCTTAGCACTGAGTTTTGCACTAATGGAATAGCACTGTTGTTACTAAAATGACATGACAGACTGTAATTTAGAAGCAGTGTGTGATTTCTTAAAATACTACCTAGCTTGCTATATCAGCCCTCAAAAGTTCAGCAGTTCCAGCTTGAGAACTGCCCTTGCTTTGTGTCAAACCTACTCTCCTGAGGAGACAAACATCTTGCATAGGAAATGTGTGTGTAGTCCTCTGATCAGGCAGCATCAGAATGTGTTTGTGTGAAGATATATCAGTAGTTGCAGATCTGCTATTGACAGCTTTTGGCTTAACCTCATAGACAGTAAAATTGTATTTAGAAATTGTTTTTGAGCTTCTAGGTATTCAAGAAGAGACAAAAAATGTCCTTGGCATGCTGCATCTGCCATGATGTGAGCCCAGCCCCTTCCCAGTTTGGTAACATCTCGAAAGAAAAGATGGCCCAGTGTTTTCCAGAGGAATGAGTGTGTCAGGGGAGATCATTGTTCTAGGCATGTTACTCATCTCCCCAAATGGTGTCTTCTACTCATCCTTTGCAAAAAATTTCAAATGTTTAATCAAAATAAAACTGGACCTTCTCAGTCAAAGGTCAGAGGAAACTCTTAAGACTGAAAGATTTACCTTAGATATAAGGCTTGCTATGAGATACCCAAATAAGTGAAGTAAAATAGTCTCAGCAGCATTACACAACAGAATGTACCTCTGAATGTACTGGCTTGAGCTTTGGTGCTGGGCATAAGGTTTGCTAAATGTTTTAACTTATTCACAATGGAAACTGGAGAAGGTTTGAGTTTGGTTGAAAAAAAATATTATAGACAAGAATATAAACAATGTGAGCTCTTGCAGCCAGTTGGATTAAATTGTCAAAGCCTGACATAATCCAACAGTCACATCATAATACTTTATATTGTTGTGTGTACAGACCAGCATACTTACAAAAAAGTAGTTTAATTTCTTGAAAGTATTGTCTGGAGGTGCCCATCTAGAGGTGCCTGAGTTATTCACAGTATTGAACAGGAACTGTTAGTGCCTAATTTATAGCTGTGAGCTCCCTGATATCATTCCTTACTGTCTTGTGCATTTCCTTCAGCTATGTTTATTGCATTTAAATAGCAGTGGGCTATTATAGTAGGAATTACTACCTTTATGGCTCTCTTAGTGTTATTTACAGACATTGGCCATCAAAGTTGAATCCTCTTTAATTTTTGCCTGTCAACTATGCAATACTGTGCTTAATTAAAAATGAGACTTGGACATTAAATCAATTTGCTGAAAGTATTTTACACTTTCTGGCTGTTAGGAAATGCAATTTGTTATTGGTGTTGTGTCACAGCTACTGGGCTGAGGCAAATATATTGAATTAATTCCAAGAATGAAGATGACTACTAGCATTACACAGTGTTATGGCCTCAAATCTCTCTTTGCTTCCAGTCTGCATCCCCCCTCTGATTCCATTTCATGCTGAGTCAGCTCTTTGTCCTGTGCTGTAGGAGATATCACTACATATGTTGGAGCATAAGCTGCTTGTGGGCAGCAGATAGAGATGATTCTTCCTTTCTAGTCTGCTCTGGTGAAACACACACATCCTCAGTGCTGTGTCCAACTCTGGAGCCCTCAGCACAAGAAGGACATGGACCTCTTGGAGCAGGTCTAGAGGAAGGCCTTGAAGATGCTCAGAGGGCTGGAGCATCTCTGCTGTGAAGACAGGCTGAGAGAGTTGAGTTTGCTCAGCCTGGAGAAGAGAAGGCTCAGGGAAGACCTTATTAGTGGTTTTCCAGTATCTGGAGGGACCTACAGGAAAGCTGGAGAGAGGAACTAGTTGTAAGGGCACGGAGTGATGGGACAAGGAGCAATGATTTTAAACTAGATCAGGGCAGGTTTAGATGAGACATTAGGAAGAAGTTTTCCACTCTGCAGGTGGTAAAACACTGGCACAGGTTGCCCAGAGAGGTGGTGGAGGCCCCACCCCTGGAGGCAATCAAGGTGAGGCTTGATGAAGCTCTAAGCTATCTGATCTAGTTTAAAGTGTCCCTGCTTACTACAGGAGTAGATGCCCTTTAAGGTGCCTTCCAACATAACACATCCTGTGATTCTGTGAAATCTTTGGTGTATTGTGATGTTTCAGTGATAGCCAGTGATAGGACAAGGGGCAACAGGGCCAACCTGGAGCATAGGAAGTTCCATGTGAACATAAGGAAAAATTGTTTCACTGTGAGGGTGCCAGAGCCCTGGGCCAGGCTGCCCAGAGAGGTTGTGGAGTCTCCTTCTTTGGAGACATTCAAGACCAATCTGGACACGTTCCTGTGTGATCTAATCTAGGTGATCCTGCTTGGGCAGGGGGTTGGACTGGATGAACTTTCAAGGCCCCTTCCAAACCCTGACATTCTGTGATTCCATATGTGCTTTTCTAAACAGATGTGATGTGTCTCTCTATGTAAGGGAACCTGTAAGGATCCCTTTGACTCTTCTATTAAGAAGCATCTGGAAGCTGACAATTGTATTTGGGTCTTTTATGTTAATGTGTCTGGAAAATGAAGGAGATGGAAGACAGAAGAGTGTGGTTGAGCACTGAACAAAAAGTTAATGGAACTGCAGGGCCCTGTCAGGAGAGGGGTGCAAACCTCTGCTGAGGGGATGTGTTTCAGGGGCACTACAATCACCTCAAGATCCAGTCTGAAGGGAGGTAGTCTGCAAATCTGAAGTTGCTGGACAGAGGTCAGATGAGGTCCTTCACTGAGAACTAGCACTCTTAAGAGAGCCAAGGGGAGGGATGGCAGGCACAGCTTGACCCAAACAAACCGCACTCCCAGCACTGGGAGAGCTTTGGCCTGCAGGGAAACTAATCCCTGGAGATGCTGGCATTGCATAAAAACACTTTGAACCAAACTCAGCAGAGAGAATCTGCACAGCTCTAATTGAAACAGCCTTTTGTTGTAATGAAAAGAAAGCTGCAGAAGGGATGGTAAATGATGAAGCCTTTCCTTTTATTTGGAGCCCACCATTGGCTTGCTGGTGCTATACAAAAGAACATTCTGCACTCAAAGTCCATTTGAAAGTTAGTCAAACATTGCAGTAAATGATGTAACTCAGTGCTGGGAGCTTCTCCAGACCTCTACTGTTTTATTTGTTTATTAGTAAGGCATGTTTCACAGTGCAACCCATTGGGGTTTTTCTTTTATAATTTACAGGTTCTACACTTTTCTCAAATATTTTCTACTTAGGCTTTTGCTTTAAGCAGTTCTAATCAAATGATTAGTTTAATTAATATCCTTAAATCATGGATTTAGATCTTTTTGACATGTAATAATTTTCCACATTCATTAAAACCATAGCTCTTCAGTTTTAATAATTGCTTCCAGGCTCTTTAGAAATAAATAAATGCTTGATGCTTCTGTTTAATGCATTACTATATCCTTTATCATGAGCTGCAATCCTTATTATTCTTTTTATTCTTTTCTGCTTTTGACATTCTAAATGTTTTTGGATCTCAAGTTTTATGACACAGTAAAATAGCTCAAGAGCACACAACTGAACTTTGACCTTATGAAGATAATCAGATGTGTTTACAAAGATATTTAAGACCACTTTTAGCTTGAAAACAATTAGGAAAATATGTATTTCTTTATTAAGTTATATATGAATGCATGTGCTTGTTTCTCTGTAAGCAGCATGCTTACCCATTTTATGGGAGAAAAGATTAGATGCATTAGAAACACTGCAGAAAATCTGTTCCAAAAGTCCCTTTTATTCCTGTAGTTTTCTACAGTAACACTTAGAGGAATCATTTTTTTCCCTGAACCAAAACCACAGGCCAAGTTAACTGGAATTGAGGGACAGATGTAACTGGTTCTGTCTACCAGCTGCTTCAGCACATCCAGTTTAACCAAAAGGACTGTGGACTGCAAAAAGGATGCTCTGTGGTCTATTTGTCTTTCCAGATCTTTTGCTCTAGGGGGAAAAAGTGATAAATAAGTCTTCAAGTTCTTGTTCTTCTTCAATGCTGTGTGGATATAAAAAGTGGTCAGGCCTTAAGTCACTCCTGTTCTTGTTTAATTTGTATGAGGTGGCCTCAGCAGCCAAACTTACATAGATAAACTGTGGCAAGTACCTTGCCTGTCTTTTCCAGTCTCCCAACTTCAGAGATTTTTCCAGAGCTTTGCTGATCCTTTTCAGCTTCCTTCTATCTCCTGAAGACTCTAAAAAGCTGCAGCAGGCAAATGTGGAGATAAGAAGCCAAGCGTTGTAGTGTGAAGATAGAATATTTTGCAATGTATCTAAGATCTGCAAGGTGTTGGCACCCCTGTAGATCCTCTTCAGCTCAAAAGAAGATAGTCAAAATGTTACACTGTCTTTTTCTCCCAGCTTCCTAAATTCCATGACTTCCATGAAAGTCACAGCAATATTTGAAGTGGGAAGGGTTTTCAGAAATATCTTTAGCTTCCTTTCCATTTGTGTTTATGATCTAATGTCTAAGATGCTTTTACCAGACAAGGTGGAGTTGGTTTGGGGTTTGTTTAATCAATTCCCCTGGAACTTAATTTGAGGTCTCAGATATAAGAAGTTGAGTTGACCCACAAAAATCTATATTCATAAATATGTAATCATGCAGAAGATGAGTTATGCCTGCAAATGTTGGCACACATGCAAGGAAACCTTGTCCTCTTTGCAGTGCCATGTAGATTTTACAGTATTCAAGCTACTGCTAGAATCGATTGGATCAGATCCCCAGGTGGGGTCCTTGCAGCTGGCTAATAGTGACAGCTTGTGACTGCTGGTAAGACTTTGGAGAAGTAAAGATGAAGTATTTTTACTACAGATCCCTCCTCCTGGTAGTGTGAGAATGTAACACTTATGGGCTTGTATACAAATGTCTGTGAGTTCACAACTTCTCCTTGTGTCTGCAAAAGAATGGTTTGTCTGGGTGCTGTTTCATTTCATCTCTTCTTTTACTTCTTTTCCCTTTCACTTTCACTGGTCATGCTGGGCCATAATGGGAAGAGTAGAATGTGCAGGACAGGAGAGGTTCTGCTAAGCAAAGTAACATCTGGATAAGAATGGTGTGTCAGGTTTGGGGGGTTGCACCTCAGGCTGAAGTGGGATTGTTGGAAGGGGTTCAGATGATGTCAACAAAAGTGATCACAAGTCTAGAAACAATGAGCTGTAAAAAAAAAAAAAAGGGGGAACTGCTTAGCCCAGAGAATACTGGGGTCTCCAACGTAGTCACTGGCAGTTAAAAGGTTACTGCAGTGGGCAGAAGGTGACTCTTCCCAATGTTTCCTTGGGTAGGAGGGCTGTACATCCTATAGGCTGAAACTGCAGTGAAGAAGATTGAGGAGCCCTTAGGAAACCTAACAGGATGGTGAATCACTGGAATAGACATCCCTGCACGCTGTCATGGGAGGCCTTTGAGAACAAATTAAGCAACTTCCAGTCAGGAATGATGTGGGTATAACCACGTGGCAAAGAAACAATCCAGGTCACTGTCTAGAGGCCCTTTCCAATCCTCTGATTTCTCTGTAGACCTTATTGACTCTTAGGGCAGGTGGTTTTCCAGCGAGACATGGATTGTAACACTGACCCTTACTGTTTGCCCACGTGGTGAGTTCCCAGAGCATACATCTCTCCAGGAACACCCACCAGCTTATTGACCAGCAGCTTATTGACCAGTGGCTGGCACTGCCTCCTTCCTGCCTGCTGAGCCGAGGGATGCTCTTGAATTCCCTGCTCCTGTGCAGCCATGGTGCTCTGGTTCTCAAAGGGCAGGGAAGCTCCAACAGTCTGTGCTTGGATATTAAATATTGTCTAATAAAAATTGACTGGAGACACATTTCAGAGTTCAAACTTCTGTTGGAAGCAGTGGTTATTGAACCAGCAGCTTGATGCTGTTAATGTCTGTGCCTACTTTAGCTTATCTGGGTTTGAGTCCTTTCAGAGAGCACTGCTGCTCTCCCAACCTTTTTTGTGTTACTCCTTTTTTTCTTCCCAAATAAGGAAGCCTTAACCACAGTGTGTGCCTGCCAAACTTCAGCTTTTTGGAGCTGCAAATATGAAGCAGGATGCTATCTGTTTTTATGAGGTCTTTCTGTTATTTCTATAATCCTCAACCAGCCAAGAACCCCTCATTTATCCTCCTGTTCTAATCCTGATGCATAAACAAACGCCAGGCACAGTCTGAGATCCAACTCTGCTAAAATCAAAGCAGCTCAGTGTCTAAATGGAACAGAGAGATGGACCTATTTTCCAGAAACATGCATCTTTAAAGAAGTTGTATTTCTGTCCTTTTCTGTTTGAGGAACACTTGAGGAAATGTTACTTTTTGGAATATATTTTAATTTGTTTTACAGGAGAGCCCAGAGGTTTCACGTACCATCAGGGTTTTGTTGTGCCAGAAGTTGAGCAGTGCCTGTGCTGAAGAGTTTGTTTACTTTAAAAGCAAATGAAAAGTTGACTATGAAACATGGAGGATAATAGTGACAATAATATCATTATGTACATAAACACTTATATGAAGTGGAGCAAAGTAGTGTTTGTAAAAGCTGTAAGATTTAAAAAGACCAAACCCACAAAAGATCTTGACACTGCTAAAGCTCTGACTTGTTACAGCCTGATGTAGTATGAGGCACCCCAGCATCAATTTCTAGGTGAATGAGCATGTAGGCAGTTGTAAATATCTTGATTTTTCAGTGAAACCTCTGTGTGCTATTCTAAAGGCTGATGCTTTCCATAATTTATCAGCTTGCTTAAGTGTAGAGCTTTTTACAATACATCTAATGACTCTGTGATGCAAGTTAAAAAGCCTTTAGTTTCACCAAGACCATCTTGCATAAATTTCTTGTGTTTTCCTCCAACCCTGAAGTGTTGCTGATAGTAGGATGAGAATCTGACCAGGTCAGAGGTAAAATTTCCATTAACTTCACAGGGGATTTTGCTCCATCAGTATTCAAAATTGCAGAAGTTACCCTGAGATTTCTGATCTTATTTAAGGCCTTCCTTTATGCAATGAACCTACCTGTGAAGTATCAAGAGAGTTTCTAACAAAGCCTGCAGTGAGACAGGTTACTATTTGTCTGTTGTAAATTAGGTTTGATTACAAGTTATATTAAGAACATGAGGAAATGATTCTTTTGTTTTGGTTATACACTAACAGTGCGGTGGGGTGGTTTTCCCTGTTTCTTGAGGGTATTTAAAGTAACATATTCTTTTCTAGACATTTAATATAGTAGAAGAGTAGAGTTGGTTTTGTTTAGCTTTAATATACAAGTGACATTCATATTGATTTAAAAACATTGACATTGTACAGCACCTCATTATAATAACTTTCTAAATGTCCAGTAGATATAGTATCACAAAACGAAACAGCGAGGTCGTATGACAAATGTGAAGTGATATAGTACTTGAAGTAGCATCCTGGAAAAAGGTCATCAGAGTAACTGAAATTAAGGCTTATAAATGAGGCTGATTCTTACACTGAGAAAACAAACTTGAAGATAAACAGTATTTTTAATTCTTTCAAATTAAGCCAGATAGAAGACCACATGAATAGTGAAAAAATAAACACATAATATTTTAAAATTATCCAAGGCAATTAAAATAATGGATGAGGAGCTTGGAAATGTTTTATAGCATGGTATTTGTCAGTGATCAGTAAAGACATTTAGTACTTTGTCTTTTGATGAAGCTGCACAATTTCAATACTCACTGAAATCTTAGGGATGAATGTTGCCATTGGATCTGCTTTCAGCTCTTCAGTAAGGCTTTTAAATGAGTAACAGCTCAGACTTAAATACATTTATAGCCTTTCTTCTGCAATGCAAATAAAGTATCTTTGACTGAAATAAAACACCATTACTCTGTAACAGCATTAATAGTATGTCAGTTAACACCAGCAAAGGATTTCAAAGTTCATGGGTGTTAAAATGTCTGAAAAAAAAAAATTTAATAGTTTTAAAACAGGTAAGAACAGTAGATCGAGGTCCACAAAAGGCATGAAAACTAGTTTGCTGATAGCTTGCTATCAGACTTCTTGTGTTCAGAAATTGGCAAATAATATCCAGAACCTACCTTAAAATATGAACCAAAAAGTCCCAAAGAAACCCTAGAGAAGGAAAAGAAGCTGGATAGATGAAGTCATTGGCTAAATTGTCAGTAATGTGGCTTTTAAGAGGTGGACTAATTGCATTTGTTCCTCAAGCAAAATGGAACCTGACTGTGAAAATGTGAAGATTTAAAAAACCAGGACAAAATGAATCCAAAATATCAATAAACCTATTAAGTGCCATGTGAGAAACCAATCGATAGGGCAGGCAGTAGGGCACAGCTGCTGAACAGCCCACTTGAATGCCATCAATAACCCACAGGGAAAACTCAGCCTGTCGGTTTGGGAGCATGGAAGAAAAAGATTAACTGTAAGAGGAAAGAAAAATGATAAGACATAAATTGTAAATTCCTTGTTTTCAGAGTAAAGCATTACTGGTTGCAAGAATTTAATTTCTTCCTCATTTAAGAGAAGCACCTGGTACTGATTTGAGAAAGATGTTTATCATCTGCACCAAAACTGAGAAGTGAATGATGATAAGCTTTAAGTAGACTGCTCAGAAGTCACATGGCTGAGTTTGGGTCCTCTACAGTTTCAGTGTCAAAAATCGAGATGCTGCAGTCCAAGATCAACACTCATCTCCACAGAGCTTCTTGCCCTCTGTAAAAGTATACTTGTCATGCAGCAACACTGTTGGTTTCTTTGCTAAAGCACTTTTAGCAACTTCCAAGGGTTCAGAATGCAGATGTGAGTTTATTTTAAAACTTTGCTGGAATATTTGTGGAGGTGAACATACTGATGGGGCTGGGGAGACTGGTCAGATAGCATTGAAGCTGGAAGGAAATGGACTTTATAAACCCACAGTGTTCCAAATGTGTATCTGTTTGGGTAGTTTCTATGACTGTTGGAGGCTTTGTTCCAGAAGTGACTTTTTTGTAGCCCCATAGGAGCACAATCTAAACCTTCCCCCCCTTCCTGTGAGCAGCTACATCCTAGAGAATGCTGACAGTGATTCTGTGTTTGCAGTGGTGCACCTCACTGCTGCCTCTCCTTCCCACAAGAGAGCTTTGACAGCCACAGGTAAGCTTGAATATAAGTGGTTTGAATCTCAAGAAGGTAGCTGTACCTTGCTGGATCCTTCCAAATGTCACAGAACAGCCATGTGAATAGAAAAGCTGTAAATCACTATGACATACAGACTGTTCTCCAGTGTGTTTTACTCAAGTAGTAGTGGTTTGAAGAGGTCCTTCACCTGATGGCTGCCATAGGCTTTGTCTTTCTGGTGTATCCCTTTCTCTATTATGAGTTCTAGTGATACTGGAGCTACAGTATTACTGTTCCAAGATGCACATCTGTCCCTGTACAACTGTGGATTCAGGAGTAGCCACCATACATAACAGCATCCTTGCAGTTTTCCTTAGTGCTATGTTGCAGGACTTCCAACATCGTTTTTCAGCCTCATTAATTACTGCTCTTACCTAGCAAAACACGTCATGGTTGAATTCCCATACCTGGCCCACTGAGCAGAAGCCAAAGTTGGCTTTCTGAAAAAGCAGTGTGCACAACCAAGCCTGCTTTGTTGCTCTGTTCATCTTGGGCTCTGTAGTAAGAGCAAGTTCCTTAAAATCTCAATAGTCCTCTAATAAGGAGATAAACAGCGTGTGGTTTGCAGTGAAGAGATCTTTGCTCTCTCCTTTGTGAGAGGTGCTATTTAATTCTGTACCTCTACTGCTTTCGCCCACACCCTTCAGCTACTTAGAATCATAGAACTGTTAAGGTTGGAAGAGACCCTTAAGATCATCCAGTCCAACCATTAACCTACCGCCACCAAGTCCACCACTAGACCATGTCCTCAAGCACCACATCTACCTGTCCTTTAAACCCCTCCAGGGATGGGAACTCAACCACCTCCCTGGTCAGCCTGTTCCAATGCTTGAAAAAACATTGTTGGGTCTCAATGTATCATTGCCATCATCAAAGGGCTNTGTTGGGTCTCGGGTCATTGGACAGCACATAATGCCAATGCCTGGGATATTGTGTTTTGACTTGACATGGCTCTACTGTCTTCTTGGGTGAAGTCCTGCAGTAGCTGATTTGTGTAGCTTAACTTTGTTGACATAAAATTTTAAATTTCCTTTATTGGTTACCTTTTTCTCTGCCTCTTGCTGAAGAAACCCTTGGAAGACACCTTGCATCACCTCCACAATGTGCCTGTAACTGTGCTTTGCTCTTGTCTTTGCATTACTCTAACCTGAAACTCACCTGAGCTTCATGAATTATGTGCTTAATGCTGCATGAAAGTGTAACAGCAGCATTATCATTGCCATCATCAAAGGGCTGTCTTCCAGGTCAGTGGTTGATTCATAGCATATAGGTGGGGGGTATTCTGTTGGGGTTTGGGGTTTTTTTGTTTGTTTGGGTTTTTGGGTTGTTGGTTTTTTTTTTTGCTTTAAACTCCAGCAAATGATCCATGTTTCTTAACTATAATACTCACATACATCTTAATCTTCAGCTTAAGTTCTGGTGGTTTATTTTCTCCTCCAGCACTTTGATGTCTACCTCAAATACTATGCTCCTTAGCAGTTGTAATTCAGTGGAGTGTGGGAGTGTGTGTGTATGTTTTCCCTAATGCTTATGAGTTTTCTGCTGCATCTTTGGTTGGCACCTGAACGTGATCCTTTCTGTGAGTGTTGTGTATGTCCTCCTCAAAGCTAATGGAGGATAGGGAGCATTTGAGGCTATCTTAATCCTACATCTGCATCCTTTCTACCAGTCATGACGAAGTTTTAAGACTCTGAGCAGCACTACATTCCACTATCTAATTTATTCTGGAATTTTGCTTTTAATACAATTTTTTTAATTCATATACAAGTGGGAGTCAGCATCATCTGGCTCCATGTTCTGTTGTTTAACCACGGAAAGAATGGTCGTATTGGCCAACCAGGGTTTTATTGTCCCTTTGCTTATTGTTGCTTGTTTATTATTGCTCTTAGGAGAAATTCCCAAGTTCTTTGGCTTTCTCTTTGATTTCACAATGGTTAGAAGCTAATTACTATGGACATAGATTTTTTTTTTTCAGAATTCTGTTTTTTTTTTTAAATTTACTGTATGCGGTGTTACGTCAAATCCTGAATTGTGACAGAAGCAAAGTTCTCAGTGGCTTTGGAAACAGAATCTGGAGGAAATGTGTCTCAGGTCACTTCATACTTTCTCAACTATTAGCAAACATTATTTCAATTAAGTAAATGTGAAATGGGATTTATTTCAAAATGGAAAAAAAAAATAAACCAAAAACTAAGCTTTATGAATATCAGAACAAGACACTCTGAAAATTAATCTAGGTCATCAAAAGTAGAGTTTTATTCATATTTATTAACTTTCTTGAAAACTTTAAATCAAATAGAACTTATTGACCAAACAAGACCTATTTTTTTGGGTAGCCCTTGCTTCTAACCAACAGAAGAAAGAAGTGCAGCTAGTTTTTAACTTGTATGTTCTTATCTTTTTTTTTTCTGTTCGAGGTATTGACATTAGTAATAAGATGTCAACAGCTGACAAATCTAGAGACATGAGCATCTGAGTGCAAACTTATTCTCTCATTTAAAATTGTACTGATTTTTTTTTTAGTTCCTTTTCTTCTGGAAAGAAAATTATCAGTTTAAATGTGCCTATTTTCTCCCTTTTTAAGGTAAAAAAAGAAAAACCCAGAAAAAGAAAAGCTAATGTAGAGAATTGGGCCATCAAAGGATTACTTATGAAAACAAAATTCAGACTTCTTTTTGTTTAGTTTCATTAAAATGGTACATGGGGCCATATTTTGTAAAATCTTATGTTTGGGGGAAAAACAAGCTGCAAAGAATTGATTATTTTGTTAAAGAAGGGATGTTTGGATGATATTCAGATATAGACTGAAAGAAATTGCCCTGGACTTTTGGACATTTTATGTCAGTGCTTGCAGGTTTAAAGCAAGTGTGTTTCATTGGGTATCTTGGAGTGCTTTTATTTCAAATTACTTCTGTATTAGTGTAGAATTTACTTTTCTAGGACAGCTTTTCCATAGAGAAAATTAGCATCTCTGTCTTGTTTTGTCTACTGTTTGGTTTCCAGGGTCCTCTCTGCTGATAAAGTTTGATTCCCACATCTTGGAAGCTGTAAGTCCCACAGGACGTTATGGCAACATTAGTAAAAGCATGAACTCAGCTTCTTGTTACCGAAGTATCACAGCAAGATCTGTCTTGGCTCCTTCAAACCAATTCATTATTTAATTCACAGCAACCTCTAACCTCCCTCCCACCTCTCTGTTTTCCTGACATTACCTGGGTTTCTGTGTGGCTCTAACAGGTTAAAGCATCTTTGTGTTGACAGGACACCCAGTGTGTCTAACGACACCTTTGGTTGTTCTGATACACAGCTGCTGAAAGTGGCTAAACATAGTTGGGTTTATCTCAGCCCTAGCAGAGGGGAGCGTGGCATTCCTGTGCCGGGAAGCCAGCACCGGGCACTCCAGATGTGCCATTCATCACTCTGCTTTACAGGGATTAAACCAGCTGTTTATCAACTGAAATTGATTTGGGGAAGCGGTGTGCCAGGTACAACCCTTCCGATCGGTTGGCAGCGAGCTGTTGAATTTAGAATCATAGAATG
>VXBZ01002759.1:528-72904 GCA_013399135.1 Heliornis fulica
AGGGGTCATTTCCAGCCTTAAAATTCTATGATTCTATGATTAAGGGGAAGGGAAAAGCATGGAAAGGAAAGAAGGGAAGGGAAGGGAGTTAGCAAATATCTGTCCATGTTCCCCTTTGTCTTTTGGGACTGAACTCAGTAATCCCAAATCTGTCTTACTGTGTAGAAAGAAAAGAAAATGTGTTGTCCATGTGTCCCCAACTCATGGCAGAAGCAGAGCTGAACAGGCAATAATTTTGCCTTGCTATGAGTTCCTTTCTCAGCTTGCACTCAGCATCCTTCTCAGCATCCTCCTGCTGCTGAGGATGTGATCATTGGGAACTTCACAATTCCACAGGATGGGGCTCTGTACCATGTTCTTTGTTAAGCAGTTCAGGAATTTAATCCAAACAGCCTTGCTTTCAAAGTGTATGTTTGTGAATTTGGCTCAACATTTGCTGTCCTGTAATATTTCATTCCCTGCTCCAACATGTGTGTTGTTACAGTTGGAAAACTTAATGACATTTCAACCATTCCCTAACAAGAAAAGCTCACCAGAGTTGAACACTAAGAGCCACCTTCCCATATGTAACTAACAGAGTTGCATTTTGCTATGAACTTATGTTATGTTTCAACTATCTATTTTTCTGTAGGGGAGAAATAGGCTTGAATGTCTAATAGTCACAAGGAATTATTCAAAGTGATGGTTGACAGAATCACAGTGTGATATACTGTGATTTACTAGAGAAACCAGGAAAAGATGCAATTTGTATCTTTGGTGGCAACTTTCTGGTAACCTTCTCATGTTGCCTGTAGTTAAAAACAAAACAAAACAAAACAAAAAGCTTCTGGGATTATTTATTTATTATTCTAACTGAGGGTTGAACCTCCCTAGAGGGATCCTGCCACCTTCTGAATGAATTACTTCTGACATTTCACTTGTAATCTGAAACATGGAACCAAATCTCGTTTCAGGCAAGTTTTACTAGCTGGTTTCTTGCACTAAATATACACTGTGTAGAAAAAGCAAAGGTTGTGAAGGGAAAAACAAGCCCTACCACTAGTATGGATGCCTAGTCTACTATTCTTTCTTGTTCTCACAGACTGGTAATTACACACAGGAGGCTGGATGCTTTTGTGTGTGACTGTTTCAGTTTATTAGGCATTTAAGCTCTTGGTTTGAGTGAAGTTGGTGTAGTGAGTTAAAGCAGGTCAGAACTTAGTCTATTTAAACATGAGGATGTAATAATCCCACCTTGCTGTATCTTTTTCTAAGAGCTAAGGAACATGTCCCAAGACCTGAAGGTACTCTGTGCCTTCAGGTCTTACAAAGGGAAGGTGAGTCTGATACTGAACTCACTGCACATCCTGTTTAAATTGTGCTATGGATCCAGTTACTTGAGACATCTAACAGTCTAGCCTTTTATTCATCTTTTAAATTTTATTAACTATTGTCTTTTTTGATAAAAACTGGATATTTGTGGTCTAAGTCAACTACGGTAAGCCAGGAACAATGAAAAACATATATTGTGGTGCTTTACAAGTTTCCTTCCTAATTTATGAAGACTGTGTGGGAGAAGACAACAATCTGTACTCAGGAGAAATGCAGTGAATCAGCCTGTATGGTGAAATGTTCTTTTACGCAGCTGCTGTACCTTAGAGAAAGAAAAAAAAAAAAGCAAATAAACTCCAGATTCTNAAGAAAAAGAAAAAGAAAAAGAAAAAGAAAAAGAAAAAGAAAAATTATGCTGTTGCTCTTTAAACAATACTGCTCAACAATATAATCTACAGTTTTAATGCAATATTTGTTATTGTCTGGAGATGGTGTATTATCCCCCTTCCTTTCTCTTTGGCTGTAGGAACAATATTAATTAATCACACCAGACTATTATGGAAGCTGGGCAAAGGCACAGAGGAGGAATAGTGCAGATGTCTATCTATGCAGGGAAGGATCTGGGAGGGGTTCTTCCTTCAGTACCCCCACATGGAAACAGTGCTAATTGAGATGCCTACTTAGGAAATTCAGTGTTATCTGCACACCCAGCTGGGCAGCTGCCCTGGCTGACCTTCTATCCTCTGCTATGCAGAGTGATTTCTCAATAGCCACATCTTGCCTTGCGCTCTCACTGTGCAGGGACATAAGAGGTGGCAGAACTAGTGCTTACACTCACATGGTCACCACAAAGAGGAGTCATGGTCATTCTGATTTGACCTGAGTTGAATTATCACCCTTTGTTCCTACTCTAGGAAGTAAAGGAGAATATGGAAATGGGCTCAGTAACAAGATAGAGCAGTGCTGTTCTTCATCTTTTGTGGAACAGAAACTTACTGAGGAATTGACACAGATGTCCTCAACACAATTGACTGACAGTTTTCTGTTTCAGCCTGTATAGTACCTTACCAGTGTCAATGTACTATGAGCACAACAATATGGATTTTAAAGGTTTGGGAAACTGGTGTAAAACCTGAGGTATCTAGTGCTCTGACATCTCTCTTCTATTTGTTTTCACAGTGCAAAATACTGTAAATAAGTAAATACTTACTCCCGGAGTAAGGCTGGAAGCTTTTCATTCCCAGAAACTCTCACCGGTGATGTTTTTGCTGGGCACAGTCCTCTGTGGTTCAGGTCTCTTTGAAGACACAGTAGGATAATGTTCCTTCTAACCAGATACAGAATGGCCCGGCAAAGCTGGTGACCTCAATAATAATGGTCCTTATTCACTATGGGCATCTGCTGCAGGTCTCAAGGGACTTCTAAGGCTTTTGGCAGTACATCTATTCCAGATTGCTGTTATGACTACACATAACTGCATTTCAATTTGTTTAAGGAGAAAGGGTATCGAGTGTTTTTTCTTAGTGGCAGGCCTAGCCTTGGCCACCATGACTGACTGACATGGCTACTGCAGCCACAGGGGGCATCTAGCAGTAAGAAAAGGCAAAATCCTATCACTGCCCTAAATAGAAATTGGCCACTCACCACTTCTGACCCTACTCTCCCAGAGGTAAAACTCATTGCAGCTGAAAGCAGGACCTTCACACTTGCAGCACACTACCTCCCACTACCAGACTCCTCCAAACACACCTTAGAGCAAATCTGGCATTGGGCAAAATGAGCTACACAATGCTTTCCTCAGAACAGGCTCTGCTTTGCAGCAAAATATGAGATCCCAGCTCACAGAACAGATTTGTAAAGGCACTTGTTGAAAAGTCAGTAGGAATTAGGCACAAAGGCATCTCTACAAATCCTGCTTGGTAAGGATTTGGATCTGAGCACCTGAAATTTTTCTCAGGTCTTCAAATTCACTCAGTGGTTTTGCTGTTTCTTTTCCACTTGCACAGTGTGGAAGAAAGGCAACAGTTTTCTCATGTCCCATTTCACAGGCTTTGCAAATGCTCCAGTGTACTTAGTTACATACATTCTTTTCCCATCAGAGCAAAATAATTTATGAAATCAGATTCATGCACTTGTCTCTATTGCCTGGGTTAAAATTTTTCATAAGCTTGATCTGAAATGCAGCAGGGATAAAGTGATGATTCACCTACTTGTGTTCACAGCTTATTTCACTGAGCATTGCAATAGTTTATCTTCTCGCAGCAACACCCAAATATGTTTAGATGGAGCTTGATACTGTGCCATCGTGAGCTTTTATTATTTTCTTTAAGTTCTTATGGTGGGGTGCAGTTGCAAACTGAAGATCCAGATAAACCTACGTACCAAGGACAGGGGTGTTTACATCCCTGGGTTCAGTTTGGGAAACTAAAAGCATAGGATAGAATTTTATGTCAACCTTTTCCTTTCCTGATGTTCAGGGTGGCAGCAGGTGTTAGTGTTGGTGTTAATGACTTTGTGCCCACAAAGACCCATTGAGTGGCAGATTGTTAATGATTGTGTAGGGTGATCATCTTTCAAATGCTTCTAAAGTATCTTTTTATTATTATTGGTATCATTCATTGTTGTGGGTGATAGCACTGGCCAGATTTCAACCCCATCACTCATAAGCAGCCCTTCATCTGAGAAGAAATTACTGTTTAGGTTAGGTGGAGCAGCAAATCCTTCACTGGGGGTTGCAAAAATTAATTCTGACATTTATGATAGACATAGGAATATTTTTCTTCAGTCATGGGATACAAGGACTAGCACACTACAGCGAACTTCTACATCTTTGCTATGTTTTACGGCATGAATACATGACAATGTCCAGAGTACTGACAATACTATGCAGATGATGATGTTTAGGCAAGTCCAGTTAAATTCAACAATTATAGTAACATGAAAGCAAAAACTAATGTTGATATTTATAGAGAAAAAGCCAAAACAAACAGTATTTTCTGAAGTGCTACTCAGTGATGAGGGTTAGAGACGACATTGTTGATGTAACAACGTATTTCTTAGGCATGCTTCAGAAGCTGTCCACCTTTCATACAGTTTTCTGGAAGAAAATCTAAAACAGAGGTATAATACACATTTCTGTGGGATACATGGGACTCACTTTTCTCTACAGTCTCACTTCCATTTCTCATTTGGGAATGAATTGGGGTCCTGCTAGTGACAGTGGGTGCTGAAACAAACTGCAAGTTCTGCTCATCCCTGAGGCACAGAAGCTGGAGGCGAGTTACGAAGCTGAGTCAATGTGCTCTAACTGAGAGATGATTTAGTGGGAATATATCAGCATCAGAAAAGAGATGGTTGAAATGCATCTGAGCTCTAGGGTGGCTATTTTAAGCATGAAGAATGAATTGTATCTGACCTCAGAATTAGCCTGCAGGTTGGATACTTATACAATGCACGATGGGATTGGACATTACTGAGAATAGGCATGTGAATGCATCTGGCTGGAGGACCTGAGCTTCAGATCTAGTTTCTTTTCCTTGGAGGCTGTCACCTGAATTGCTTGGCTTTTTTGAGGACACGAAGGGGAGCAACTGGAGGAGGGGACCAACTAAAGCTTTCTCTTAATTTTTTCTTTTTATTTTTTTCTCTTGAAAAAGTTAAAAGGTCTCAATTTCATCCCAATATGGAATGGAAAACTGTTTCTCAACTTGAACATATTCTTGGAAGGGAAATAAATGGTTTCTTGTTCATTTCTCTTAATGGTTCTTCATTCTTTCTATTTACAGCCATGGATTTCAAATTATGAAATCTGAAGTCCAAACACCTTTGAATAGTGGTCTTCCCAGGAGATGCTTAGTATGGTTGCTCATGGGTGAGTGAAGATGAAGGGCAGTTGCCTTATAAAAGCATCCCACTGCTTTCCTTACTTAATTTTCACAGTATTCCTCTGGCCTTCAACTAACATGACCATTTATAAGAAGGAAAAAAAGCTGAAAGCCTGTCATAAATAATTATATAGTCCTGCAGTCCTCTTAGCAATGTTCAGCAGTTATTTTTGAAGCATGCCAGCACTAATATACAGTCGTTAAAGTGCTTCAAGTTATTTGCTTATTTGTGTAGTGGTGAATTTTTCCACTGATGTTTTTCATTAGATGAAAACAATGCACATGACTGGGAGCCAAGAAGATCTTGTATTGCAATCCATGTAAGACAAGGATTTGACTGAGAGCTTGTCATCTTAAGTGTGGTTTCCCAGGCCAAAAAACCAAACAAACAGAAAAACCCCGAACCCCACCAAAGCAATGTTAGTAGATAAGGAAAAAAAAAGCATGAATGTCTATTGATTGTGTAACTGACACCTCTGTTGAATGAACTGGGGCAAGATGATTCATTGTATGGTGATTTTATTAGATCAGGGATATTACTAATTAAGTAAGTAGCCATTGAAGCCAAGTGCTTCATCTTCCAACCATTTTTCTTTTTACTGTTCTCTGGAATCTTGTCTCCCTTATTACACTGTTGGATGCAAATCTTGTTATAGTTACCCATGCCTTTTCTACCTTTAAATTAATCTAACATAATATGCTGCATGAGAACCATCTGCCAAGATGTTCTGGGAAACGTGCTAGTGCAGCATATATCTGGCCTCTTATTGAGCAGCAGAGAGCTTTACCTCTGTGCTTCGTGATCGGCACTGTCACTTCTTCATTTCCTTGTGGCATTAAAAGTGTTGCTTTTTACCACTGAAACAGGACTTTTTTGCCTGGTTGACTTAGGAAACCCTCTCTGCTGTGTAAAGCTATCTCTAGACAAGACAAAAGCTAAAATTCCTGAAAGACCTAAAGTCTTTTGTAATTATATATCAAAACTTCACGTTTGGTAAGCTTGACTTGACCAATCTCAGAGACTTTTAATGTCAAGATACAGAAGTCACAAGAAATGCTGAACTGGAGGAAGACAAGAAAGAAAAAAAAAAAGAGGAGAGGCAATCTTTATGATAATGCATTATTTTTACACTTGCATAACTTAGCACTATGGAAAGCCAACAGTGACAAAGTTTTGCCAGTTTATCTGATCAAAAAAGTACTAAGAATTACTTATTGTTAAGTCTTGTATGACAGTACTTTGTGAGACTGAGCAAAGCTAGGCAAAATCATCTTCCCTGTCACCCGAGTGGGAATCACTTGCACTGGTAGTAGATTACCTCTGCCAGAGACAAGAATACTGCAATTAAACTATCAGAGTGTTTAGTTAAAGCCTCACATGCTTCGAATTTCCTCGCAGAGATGACTTCCATCTTCAGATGACTTCAGCACTTGCAAAATGAGTCAAAGAAAAAAAATTTGTATAAATCAAGTACTCTGGGTAGACAAATATTGTATGCAATATTTTTTGTGTGAATACATCTGCATAAATTGCAGTTCACTTCTGATTTTGGCCACACAAATAATGGAATCAGGTGATATGGTCCAGGTTAGTTGCACCTTTACTTCACTCTCAGAGCCTGAGACGCAATTATCATTATTCTTGGAGAGACAAACTAGTTTAAACAACAAGTTATTCAGACATAATATTTGAGTTTAGGCAGAATGGATATATAACTGTCAGTGTAGATGTGTGTCCTAAATTTGTTTACTTGCAAACACTGGGACAAGTGAAATGCAGGTAGCAAAGGAGTTTCAAGGCCCAGGCAAATGTACAGGAAGTGTCACTGTGAAAATAGGAAGGATCACCATTCCACGGACACATAAGGTTTTATGGAACAATTATAAATATTTAAAGGTAACTTGCCAAAAGGAAGAGAAATATCTGCCATAAGAAAATGAGCATATCTAAATAGAAAGAATGGAAATAATATCACGTGAGCCCAAGGGCTATTATACATGAAATTAGGCATTAACTGGAAGTTAAATTTTACGGCTGAAGAACAGACCAGTTGTAGTTAAAGATAATTTGAAAGGAAAAAATAGTGTGTTGACAACGAAGCATAGCATTTGGAGCAGTTATAGAAAGGGATAATAGGTTAGAAGATGAAAATACCAGAGAACTTACTGAGAACATCAGGATAAAAATTTGCAAGTAGTTAGATTCAAGCCAGGGTGCTTTACTCAGGTGCTTCAAACATTGTAAATAATTTCCTTATATTTCACTACATTTTATTTTATTTTATTTTATTTTATTTTATTTTATTTTATTTTATTTTATTTTAAATTCTGGCTAGTCTTGTTGGGTTGGGTTTTGTTTTGTTTTGGTTTGGTTTTTTTGGTCCTAAATAATTTCTGATCATTACATATGAGCAATAAAAAATGTGACTGTGTGGGCTGACCATAATGAAGCTGGGATTTTGTGTGCATTCATCACAAGATGTAACTCTTAAGTGCATCTGTTATCTATTTGAAGATCTTTGTTTTTACAGAGAGCTTTAAGGATAATTGAGCTAATGTTCTTTGTAGAAGGTCATCAGGAAAGAAGGTACATAGAGGCTTCAGCATAGTGACTCTGAGGTGGGCTCAGCCAGGATAGAAAAATTACAGAAAAATAATGTTTACGTCATGAAGATTTGGTCAAACAAGCTTCATGTACAATTTCAGACAGTTGTCAGGGTCTTCTATATTAATGCTGCATGGAAAGTCATCTGACACACCTGTCTTATGGTGTAGAGAACTGGTATGGGAAGGTCCTTATCCCTCTCTAATTAATATAAAGAACCTAACTAGTTGTTTAGCTGAGACACTTCCAAATGCCTGATAGGATAAATATAACCTTAGGAATGCAAGAAAAATCTCTCTACCAAGGCTAAATCCTCCAAGAAGCCCTCCAAGAAGAGAGAAACATACAGGCCCCTCATACAGCTAGTGGAAGTAGGGTACAGACCTCAGCAGGTACCTGTAAATTCCCAGTCCCAGGTGTCCATAGAAAAGGAGGTAGATGGTAACAAAAGCCTGCATGCAACAGCGCCCTGAACCTCATCTAAAGGTCTGTAGTCATGTGTTGCTTATGTGTAGTTCCTGTGAACTTCAGAACAAACATAAGCAGTGAGGTGCTGGCACAGGGGAAGGGAAGGGGGGTAGGAGTAAGCTTGAACACGGTCACATATGTGAATTAGTGCAGTCTAAAAACTTGTATTCATGCTCTCTGTGCAAACAGCAGAAGTTGTTTAAGGAAATACCTTCTCAGCTGTTTGCTTACTGGAGGCTACTGTTCTTGCAACTGTGCTGGTAGACAGCAACATGTATGAGTCAACAGCTCCCACTCACAGACCTGCATCTTCATGCAAGACCACTTTTACTACCAGTACCAGCTAAGATCCTGATCCTGAATTTCCCATCAGGGAGATGTGGGCACAAATTGAATTATTCTGATTCTGTCATGAGGAGGCAGGAGGAAATGGTGGGCAGTGGAAGGCTGTAAATTAATAGCCTGGCATCCATCAGAGATGCTTTGTCTAAGCCCTTGATAGGTGTAGAATTTGATTCTTGATCTTCTCCAAAAGACTCTGTCATTCATTTGCAAGCACAACAGTCAGAGGTTTGCTTTTGGTAGAGGACATGCTCCCTGCTAGAGCAAGCTGTTGAAGACAATAGAGGTCTAAAGGCATAAACAAGGATTAAATACCTGATTCCTATTGACTTTTAGTGTAACCTAGAGTTTAGTGTAAGCAGATGTTGTACTCTGCACCATTCACACGTTTCCCCATGGACCTCTGTGCTGTTTTTCAATACATTTTTGAGATGGGTTTAATCTTTGCCTAGAAATCGTTGCTCTATTTTTGTGTATTCAGATCTCTATATCATTCCAGTTTGGAGAGGCCAACTGTTCCCCCTGTTTTCATATGAAGAAAGAATGAATCAGTGTTACTTCCACCCATATTGCTGTTCCCCCAAATGCTTTCACAGATGTACCAGGAACATGGAGTTCTGCGGTCTATAACAGAAATACTGGGCAGGTTGGGCTGCTTTCAAAAGCCACCCTGTAGGAACTGTGCTGTTACAAGTAACTCAAGGCTGGTAGGAGTTATCACATGTTGTGTGAGGAAAAATCCCATGAGGGTGCTCAGGTGATAGCACATCGCTGAGAGGAAAAAAAATCTCACAGAAGCAAATATACATAAGGGAAGAATGTCTCCAAGACTGGCCAGCTCAGTACTTACCAGATGACTGTAAGGAATCTCTACTGACTGGCACATCATCTTTTCAATTTGTTGGGTACATTTTAGCTTGCTGTTAGGAAGGATGGTACTGCTCCACAGATTCTTTTCTCCTCAGAAATATGTTAGAAATCTAGCATATACTGCTAAGTATAAGGAGACTGCTGATTTTATATCCAGCCTGCTGTGAGAACGAGTTCACATCACAGCATCACTGCACATCACTTCTGCTGGCTCAGCACAGGTACCAGTGTGAGCTTAGAAAGGAACAACTAATTAAGTCTACATTTCTGATGATGGAGAAGTTGAGGGAATTACTGAAGGCAACTAAGTACAGTGACCTGGTGATGAAGACAGGAGGGAGAGAAAGGTCTTCAGTTGATAGACCTTTAGCATCTGCAATCTGGTGCCTTATTTTTTTCCTTTTTTGACACTCCAATAGCAGTAACATCCCTGACAGTTTAGAATAAAGTGAAGTGTAACAGTTAGGAATACAATGAAGGCCATGTAAACCTTCCCTATCTGTGAGACACTTAGACTCCACCAGCTGTGTTGGCTTGCTTCCTACATCTGGGCTCCAAAATGGGTAACAAGAAAACTCTGAGAGAACTATTTTAAGAACTCTGGCACCAAGCAGAGTGGGGAAAGGGAAAAAAAATAGCCCAAATCCTTCATTTCTTTACTGAAATCAGTCTGTTGAAAGCATTTCTGTTTGGCTGCCACAGTTCGCCAAGCAGCCTAATGTGCCAGCTATTAGTACCCAGCAGAGAGCATGTTTGCAGCTATTCAGCAAAACTATCACATGTCCTTAGCCAAGGCAAGAGGGATCAGCTGCCGAACACTGGAGCTGATGAAGAGCCGAGCTATTAAAGCAAGCAATAAAAAGAAAAAAACAAACCCACCAAAAGAACAACAACCCAGAATGGAGACTGATTTTTATTATTATTTTTTTAACCTAATGCATGACATTTATAGCTGGAAAGTATGAGTCAGAGTGTGCTGTGCCAGCATGGGGTCTTTATGATGTTTTCATCTTGCTTGTTCTTCTTCCTTGGCCAGGACCATTCTGTCTTGTTGGTTTGTAAGTTTTAGGTTCCTCCCAGTGCCTAGGAGATGGGCACACGTGTGTGTGTGTGTGTGTGTGAGTAGGAATAGTAGCTCAGTGAACTAAAGAGCCAAACTACTCGACTCGTGAAATTTTTCAGGAGTAGTGATACTACAGTGCTGGGACCTCTCAGATAAATTATTGCTGCCAAAGTGTTACTGCTGCCAAATGTGGCAGTGACGTGAGTGTGGGAGGCAACCACCCACTTGCTGGTGGAGACAAAATGGACACGGCTCTGTCTCGGCAACCACTAATCTCATCCAAAAAGCTTTAAAAACAGAGAACTGTTTGTCCTTTAGTAGCACATGAACAAACAGAATCCATTTGCCACAGAGCTTCTCTGTAATACTGTATCTCTAGAAAGTAACCGAGAAACAGAATTATACTCCTTGTGATGACATTAGAGTCTGGTTACCTCAGAAACAACAAGCCTGACTCCAGATTCTGGTTCCAGAAAGGTCTCTGTACATCACAAGATCAGTCTAGCAGCATTTCCTGGGACGAATACATCATGGATCCCTGGGAATGGGAGAGTCCAGTCCTGATGCAGAGCAGACATGTTTTACAGCAGCTTCTCCTACCCTGCAACACCTTGTCACAGGATCCACGCTGGGACAAGCAAACTCCTGCTAGCAGAGTAACCCCTGAGACCCATGCAAGGCAACGTCACATAGCCATGGCTGCTTGGGCTGGTGTGGCAGCCAGGTCCCCACAAGGCTTCCTGAGGAGACGGGGAGGTGTGAGGTGCCCACAGACCCTTTGCCTCCCTTTTCCCACAGCTGATATGGGTCATGCTCAGCACAGCTGAAAATTGAGCCCTCAGGCGAGGAGCTATAATGAATTCACTAGATTAGGCAGTGAAAGCCAGTGTGAACAAAACAACCAGCTGGCCCAAGAATATTTTGTGCTAGTGTTAAAAAGCTACAGGAGCATGAGAAACAAGATTCAGAACTTTCCCCTTCCATTCCTCTGAAGATCACATCTGCCTTTTCTTTTATACATGTTATTATAGCCTACTTATAGCTGGGAAACTGAAAAGAAGTCTAGGTATTTTTATCCTTTTTATCCTCTCTGTATATGTTATAATCATTAAAAATAGTAGACTGTGTCCCCGTGAAAGAATGTGGCACACCTTGGTAAAAGACTGTTCATGGAAGAATTCTGTCTAAAGCTCTGGGATGTCACTTTTTTCTCCTTTTTAAAATTTATTTTATAATGAGTAGTGGAATCCAACCCAGTTGTTCAGCTCTCTGTAGGGTTTTTTTTTCTTTTTTTTTCCTTTAAATTCTGGACAATCATAAGGCTTTAAAAGCATTTATAATCATTATTTCCAAAGAGTCTGAAAAAGTAAAATAGCAAATATAGAGTAGCAGAATTCACAGAATTAAAAATTGAAAAGGTGTTTTGCCTTTGCTACTGGAACTGGAAAAAATAATTCCAGCATTGACTAGCGTGAGAGTAGACTCCAGTTTTTTTCTTTGCTTTTGTGCTACATCTAGGATTGTGTCAAAACCCTATGCTTTAAAATGTTGTTGTTCTTCCTCTAGCCGAGAGATGTCTTTTCATATCTGAGCCAATCCACCCACACTCTTCCTGTGATTATCCTCAAGAAATGGGAAGAAAATTCCATACAATGTGCATACCCGATAGCATCGCATTTATGCTTCAAGCCTAGTTTCACTTCATCAGTAGTTTCCCTTCCCTTCCAGTTCCCAAGAAATATGTATTCCCACGAGGCGCTTTTGCAAAATGCATGGCAATCGCTGTACTGGAGGAATCTCTACCATGGATTCCACTCCTACCACAGAAAAGAAGTAGGTAAAAACAGCCTCGCATTTGGCATTTGGAGGAGTGAAAGACGACACCTAGGAATTCCCGTTCAGCATCACCCTTACAATCTCCTAAGGAAATCCACCGTAAAATACATTATGTGCTGAGAACAGGCTGGGCCACCTAAATATGGATTGCTTTTGGCTTCAGCTCTTCAGAAATCCCCAGAACAGGTGCCAAATTAAGTCACCCTACTAGCTGCTTTCCATGGCTGAAGGTCAGCAGTAGTTAACATTGAGAGGAATGTGGAGAGCACAATTCAAGAGTACTGAGACTGCTCTAAACCACCAATGCGTACTTACCTCAGAAATCCTCAACTGCAGAGCACTAAAGCTTTAGTTCCTTTGAGATGGAAGTGGTTTGCATCTTATAAGGAAAACTTTCATATCAATGTTAATTTATGCCACATTTCTCATCTATTTATAACTTAAACATTCTAAATTGGAACTATTTGATGCAAATATATTATAATCTGACAGAAGGCAAAATATTCCATAAATCTGATTTGGAAAAGGGAAATATTCATTCATATATAGCTGACTAATGTTTCTGCAGTTGCAATTTCAAGAACTTGATTTTTCTGAAAGAACTGCTGACAACACATGTTAAACTTTGAAGATTAGTATGTTTAGCTATAATTTTGCTCCCATTTGAATCCTGCTTTGTTTTCTGCTTGTTTCTTATTGTCTTCTTTGTTTCCTAGAACACTTGCATAAATAGAGAATTTTTGTCACTTGAAAGCTTTTTGATCTCCTTTTCATTTCCCACCTGCAATTATAAGTCTTTCTGGGTGACATCACCCATTGGATGCAATGAAAAGAACTCTGACAAGTGGCTGAATAAAGCATTATTGACATCAAGTGGAAAATAGCCAGCTGGAACTGATGAACTCTCAAAAACCATGTTTGCATGCAAGAATCATAAATAAGAAAAAATAGAGATATGTAGAAAATGCTCTGTGCAAGCTATGCAGTGCAAAGGCAAGGCACAGAATTGAACATCTCGTGAAGATTGGTCATATGAAGATGAATAGGTCACATGTTAGCTATAGAATACTCACAGGAATGAATACAACAATAGTGATATGTTATTATGCTTTATTTCAATAAATATTGAACTAACACAGCCCTTGTAATTCCTTTTTCTTCTACATCTACTTAAATTCAGGCTTGGTGTACTTTTAAAAATGTTCTTTTGTACAGATTAATTTAATTCTCCAGTGAAACACACAAGTGCATGATAGACTCATCTTCCTAATGATTTGCTATTTTTTCTTTTTCCTTATTCTACTATTAGTTGCATAATATCAACATCCAGACTCTAAGCAAGCATAAAACAGTTTAACTGTCTGAATGTGAGTGAAGTTGCCTTTGAGCAGTGACAGTCAAGAATCTAGTACTTTTCTGAAACAAGTGCTGGTATAGACTACTGCTTTGGGGATTTTTTGTTGCTGTTTGTTGTGGTATTTTGTTTTTTTGTTGTTTGGTTTTTGTTTTTTTTGGTGAGGTTTGGGGTTTTTTTTTTTGTTTGGTTTTTTTGATTGGTCTTTTTTGGGTAAATTGGGGTCATATTGTCCTTAAGCACAGACCTTAATCAGATTTACTACCTGGATTTACAAGTATGGATTGAAAACCACTTCCCCTTGTAAGAAGTGTAATATTCTTGAAATAATAACAGTAGCAATAATGCTAATGCTAATGATGATGATGATGATGATGATGTAGCAATTAAAAAGCAGTTGTTGCTCCTGGACTCTGTCCCTTCTGTTGCAATGCCTCATAATATTCACAGCATAAAACTGAAGGCAAGGAATGTAGCATGTAGTAGCAATCCTAGTTTTGACCTCTTCTTTTGAAGGAATTGGAACAGAATAAATTTTAGGGAGGAGTTTATATCAGTTTACTCTTTTGCCAGAGTGGACAGTAGAGTTACTCTTGGTTTATTGCCTACAAAGAAATTCATAGCTAGCATATATTCTGGAAATTCTTCAGGTTAACATGGAGTGTAATTTTTAACTCACATTTATAGATTATTGTCATTATAGGGACTTCTTAGACAAACCTCCTATGTCTTTGTTCACTGAAGAGTAAGATAGAAAAAGTTACTGGACTTCAGGGCAGATTGAAAGAATGTGGCACACAGACCTTCAGTAGCAATCCCTAATAGAACAACACCAGGAATATACAGTCTTGCACTCAGAGTTGGTTTGTGTCCAGAATCACAACAGTGTTTCCTATGCAAGCACAGTGTACTAATAAGCATGGATAATGTTAAGGCTTTCCACTGTACTTTGAACTTACACAGCTTATCACTTCATAGTAGAGATGATCCAAATGCATTCACTGGTTCAAAAGAAGTTGCCCTCTGGAACAACTTAATAGGTGTTCCTACTCCCAACCTCATTATTGAAGTCTAGAAATCTCTTTCAAACACAGGTTACAACTGCTGTAAATCCATTAAAGCTACTGTGGGTTTATACTATCACAAGAGCAAAACAAAAGCAGGTGGCTATCTTCTCATCCTCAAAGGTCTCTGTCTTTGTTTGGAACAGCACTTTTGGGAAAGTCATGAGCTTTGCAGTAAGAATCAACCCAAAGAGATTTAGTTTAAAGAAGATTTTGAGAGCACAGGTAGACAGCATATGTAAACAAGGTGTTGGAAACCACTGATAGGCTAGTCCCAGTCTTCTGACAGTCTTACAACACAGAGGGGAGATGGAAATCTGAAAATGATATTAGGGACTCACTCTGATTCTGAGAGGCACAGTTTTCATATGACCCTCTCAAAAAATGTCAGTAACACTGCATTTGCCTTTCTTGATCTTTGAATCAATACCTTCTGGCTGTGTAAGATACTGGCAAATACTTTTTATATCCAAGCAGATCCTTTCAGAACTGTCACAAGTAACTTTTCACATGGAGCATCATTTATGTGACATTTACGGTTCCTGGCAAAAGGAAGTACAGATATGCTTGACAGTGCCTCTCTTTTCCCTCTGAGAGGATGAACCTCAGAGTGACTCTTTTACTAAAGAAGACAGTTTGCTGTATGGTTGACTTTTGTCATACATCTTATTTAAAATCATAAATTCAATCAATAACAAGAACATTGTGACTTCTTTGACTGCAACCATCAATACAGTGATGTCATTTAGCTCCACTTTGCTTCATAGTGTCCAAATGACACAGTTCCTCAGCATTCTTCATGCTGGGTTGAGATCATTGCTTGGGTGAGAAGTAATTACCTGAAACACATCTGAGAGAAGATGGCAGACTGAGAGGGGTACTGTCGGAGACTGAAGGAGCAATTTCCTTCCTTTTAGCCATGCTTGTGAATGAAGAGCATCTCCTATGACCTTCAGGTGCATCTTGAAACCTTGTCAGAAGTAGTAACCAGGGGATTTTATTCTACTTTGTGTTCTTATTAAAAAAAATAAAAATGTCCAAATGCAGACTTCCCACTGTTGCAGAGAAAAATTGTTTAGAATTTGGTGTTTGGGAGGTATTTATTTGAAGTTGTATCAGTTTAGTTTTATCAGTAAAGTGAGTTTTTGTATAATGGATGTATTTGCCTGGAACAGTTGGGACAGGTGGATCATATAAATTGATCAAATCATAGCTTATATTTCATAACTGTTGTAGATATTGCAAGCAAGAGTTAATGGAAAATGCCTGTATAACAGCTAGTGCACAAAGCGAGGCATGATTGTGGTTTATCACACAGAGTCATCTGAAGGTATCACTTCAATAATTTGTATTATTAGAGAATATATTACTTCATTCCCCGGCACAGACAAATGAAACCATTTCACAAGTTGATGCATACACAAGCAGTTAGCTATGATCATTCATTTGGTTCAGTCCTTCAGTTACCCGATGATACAGAGATGTTTCACCAGGTCAGACAGCACTTTTTTTTTTTTTAGTTCACTGTTAGGGGTACATTCTAACCTCTGTATTAGTTTTCCTGAATGAAACATATATCTATCATAAATGTTTTTGCAATGCTTTCAGAAAGCAGACAGCACAGTTTGTCAGTTTTTACAGACTATTATCCTCTGGTGCTGTGAGGGGAGGATGAGGACTGGGTAAGAGCTCTTCCATTGAGAAATTGTCCAAAATTTCACTCCCTAAAGAATTCCAGTTTAAATACCTCTTAGGAGCTCAACAGAGTGTGTGGCAGTACACAGAGGCTTGTTTGAAAGACGAGCCTGTTCAATAGTAGGCTTCTCAGTGATTTCATAGTGATTTCTGGGATTTTACATGGGGCCTTGAATGTAAAAACTTTTCTCATTATAGTTTAAGATAGTGAGGAGGCAGGAGAGACATTTCAAATGCATTCCTTTTGATTGGTAGGCCTTATATCCAGTGACTGTATTTTTAGCATCTGCTAATCAGGTATTGGCTTTCACCATTGTATTAACCTGTACTACTGGTACTTCCATTGCTCTGGTTTCTATGAAAAGACGGAAATTTTCTATTAAAAGAACAAACATATGCTTGAGTATAAATAATGAAGACTGTTCTGCTAACTCACTTGAGGGTCAGTTTGTAAAGATAGCCAGATGTCCGAACTTTTACTGTCTGGGGTGAGTTTGGATAAACATCTATGAAAGCAAGCTTTCTTATCAGATTCCAGCACTTCCACTTGGCATCTCAGCTGGAAATACCAGAAGAAAAGCCTTTCTGTTAGAGCCTGGTCATTTCCAGCTCTAGTCCCTGGTGGAAATCAGAGGTGCCAAAGTACTTTTGCTCACGAAGGGTTCAGTGTAAGTTTAGTTTCAAACATGGGCTAAGGTTTCTTTTGTGCTTCTTCCATAAAGCCTGTGTGGTAGATTGATTTACAAGTACTGCATTTCTATTTTAAAACCTAATTGCAAACCAGGAGGGCCTTCATTTCTAATCTGAGGATACAACTCAAGAAAACAGCTTTGAAAAGGACTACTGATTTTGTATGTACATTAGCTGTCAGGTTTTCTGTAAAAGAGAAAGGAAGTGGTTAACATATTTCCTTAAGTCAATTATTGATTCTAAACCTTTCCCACAAATGCATAACTATCTCCTCCTGTTTGAGGAGGCTTGAGCAGCAATTGTTTATATTCCCAAAGACCATCCCTAATCATTGCATTTCAGATGCAGTCGGGGAGTGAGAAGCAGAAAGTCTTCTTGGTCACTTTGGATGATTCTACTTCACTTTAAATGAATAAATAAACCTCTCCCCAAAACAACAAAAAATCAAAAACTGAATTTGATGAAGAGGTTTAAGAGCAGTTTTTCACAATGTACAATGAGTAGTCCAGTAGCCATGTTCTGAAGACTCCTGAATCCTGAGTGGGTGTTCAGTTCAGTGGATGTTGATGCTGACAAGGTTTGTGAGGTCCTGCGCAGGCTGACAGAAAGATATTTGAGGTCAAATTTGGACTGGTTGTGGTTATTTCTTCTCCTCAGTCAATGAAGGCAAGGTCAGAGGATCATTCATCCTCCATGTCTTGGGCTCACCCCTTATGGTAGGATGAATGTTCTTTTGAAGGTTTCTATTTCTCTTCACAGAAGCAATCTAGATATACAGCTTTGATTGTATTAACTTTAATCTTACCATCAAATACTCAGGAAGCCTACCTTGTAAGAGTGGGGACATTTACAGTAATCAGACATCTATATTGTTTGACAGTTTCTAGCATCTTAGAAAAATCAAAATTTTTAATGTCAGTACTAGTGATGACTGATCTGTGGAGACCGTGATCCTGTTGCCAGATTCCAATGGCTATATTGGAATGCTGTTTTATTGATGCTATGGTATATAACCATAGGCAGTCATATGCCAGCACAAGGCAGGAGAGAAATATCTATAAGACAGTGGGCAACTTGAGCTGCAAAGCTGTATCTTATCTTAAATCTATTCTGGTTACATTCTGATGTTTATATCTGAAATAAAGGGTTATCTCATTCTACAGAGAAGTACTACAGCCCTGACTAAAGTGAACCAAGCTTGTCCTGCTGCTTGAAACAGGAGAGCTGGTGAAGAGTGTTACCAGGTCACCTAAGGTAACACAGCTGCTTTAGCTAAATGTAGTATTTTTGCCTAGAAAGCAAGAGTCCTGGCTTACCTTCTGCCTGAATTACTTTTTTATTTTGGCGTATTTTCTTCAATTTTGAAAAATATGTGGATTGTACATGTGAGTTGTCTGTACTAGGGAACAGTGTGGAAATAGGCAGTGATCCAGCAGCCAGAGTCACTAACCCAGTTATCATGGCATTTCTCATTTCTTCCAGTGGATTTGAGCTTCTTAAATAAGGAAGACAAGTCTTTGAATATCAACATCATCAGGAGGTGTGTTCAATATGGACTGAACACTACTGTGCTTATAATCCTTGACCTAAACTGTGAGTTGGGAAAGGGAAAGACTCTTTGCAATCCCGAGCCATCCATTTGGCTCATTCAAGGGCACATTTATTTTAACAGCAGTTGATTACCTGTCTGGAGTAAGTGAACTTCAGAGGAGGCCAAGGAAACAGAGCCGAAACACACATCTGTTCAGATCACAGTGCCAATGAAGTTTGTGAAATGATGCAATTTTCTTGTCGAAAATCCGAATTGCTCCTTTCTGCGGAGTAAAGTTTTTTACTGTAAGATTAATTAATTAATTTTTATGTTTCATTATATGTTCCTTCTATTACTAACATTATAGCCTACTGCACAATATGCACATCAGGTGCTGCTTCTTTTTGCAGGCTTTCAAACTACTGTAGTGTGGCACTAGTTGTTTCACAGGACAGAGCACACATGATCTATTGCTAATTCTTCGAAGAGGCAGTTGAATTAACATAAGCTTTGAGTGGGTGTTATGTATTCATTTGCACATTTTCTGCTGCAATTTATGACTGGTGTAGCGGCTCTGCTACACATGAAAAGACTGCTGCACCTATACAGAACCTCAGAGAGGTGGCAGATGCTTCAGGTGTCTCTGCATTAACTCACACAACACACTGCAGGTCATTAGTTTTAAGTGTTTGGGGGCAGAGGGATACAAATCTCTTTCTCTACCCACAGTCTCACTCACCACTAACTGTAGACAGACGCGTTAAATTGGCAATCTGTAAAACCTACTGCATCATCATGAGTCATGTTCCAGTTTATTGTGCTCTTTCTCTGATGCCTATTATGCAGGTGAGATATTTGTTTAAAATATACCCAGGATACACTGGTCATAAAAAGAATATTTTTGTGCATTTACCTCGGAAAAATGAATCTGGCAAAGTACAAACAACTGCAGTGCTTGCTTCTCCACACACCCCTGCTACAGTATCCCCAGCGAAGGCCTACACAGACCCCCAGCTGACTTTGTTAAACTGTTTAGAAAGAATAAGATGAAACCAGTGGTATCATTCTCTGCTATTACCCAGACAAGACTTGAATTCAGTTTTTTTTCAGAAGTTCCTGTAATAGTTCACAGCTACAGCTTGCTTCCTTTTTTCTGGATAAGCAATATTTGCAGAAAAAAATCAGTACTGTGGCTCCCTGAATTTGCATTAAATCAGGCAATATATGCTATTTCCAGTTCTGGAAAGTATGATCTTCTCATGCTTTTTAGTTGGAAATTACTTTGTATATTTCCTTTTTTCCCCAGAGCATATTATCACATTACTTTTTTTTGTTGTTGATGTTTAGTGCATTCAGTGGTAATTTCCAAGACCACATAGAAACAAAGGCAAAGTGTGTTCTGCTTGTTTTGATTGCTCACCCCATCACTGTTCAGTGAGTGTAGAACTCATTCATGAATCCTCTTCGTTTTGCTCCAGTTACCACTGTGACCACTGTGTAAGTTACTTCACACACAGAACTGTAGAGGCACACTTAATCTATTACCTCACTGAGATCATTTCATGAAGCAATGCATGAGGGGATTATATAAAAATGTGGGTTTGTGGTATTTTTTCTGGCCTACATGTAGCATATGTCAGGCCAACTTAGGCATTTTATAACAACACTTAGGGATGCACTTTCCCTTTGAAATATCTTTTTCTACAGACTGTGGCTGGTTTGTATGAAAACCCGTGGACTGCATCACTGAAGGCATGTTGAATATTGAATGTTATGGAAGACAGCAGAGCTATTCCAAAAACAGATGGCTAGAAGACTGTGACCAAGAGTGTACCAGGCTCTAATGTAAAGTTATGAATCTTTCTAATATTTCCAGCTAATGACATAGCATCTTACTTCCTCCACTCTTTTTAGTAGCACTGATTTACTGAGTCAGGCTTTAGTTGTGAGATAAGAAGGGTTGCTGACAAACTGTAAGAACCACTGTAAGAACTGAGACAAGAGGGCTAATCTCCATGTTTTGAAGACAGCAGTTATCTGTATGAAATCTATCTCTGGACTCCCTCACTTTCCATTGCAAATCACACCTTGCAAATTGTTCTTTTTGCTTCTTGGCTGGTCTAACATGCAGTGTACAGTTTCCCACCACTTACAGGTTGCTATTTATGAACCTACTTGAGAAAGAAAACTATTAACATTTGGGCCTCACTTTGAAATGTGGAACATGCATCCTTTAGAGCTAAGTAACTTGGGCTTATTCCCACACACTTCTTTTTTCACATTATTGACTACTTACTTTAATGACATATTTTTCCCTGAATATTATTTTAAATAATCTTGGTGGAAATAGCTTGGATGCAGTAACTGAATGACAAACTGATAGGTTGATTTTCAGCTGCAGGTGAAATGTTGCTGTTGTCACATAAGCTGTTTGACATTGCGAAAACTGTCTTTTGAAACAAATATTACCCAACAGGGAAAGACAAAAAATAACATCATATTTTAAAAGTTTTATTTGAACCAGAGCAAAGGGGTGCCACACAAGATATTTTCGAGAGATTTTTTCTTTCTTGTTCCCCTATCCCCCCTGGCTTAGGTTGTGCATTTTTTTCAGTTCCTAATGTGCAACAAGCCACATCGATTCTCGTTGAGAGAAAATTCAAGCCTTTGAGATGAGGATGGTACTTCTCACCAGGTTTCACCCGTAAAATATGCAAACATTTAATCTAAGATAAGCATGCTCCATCTGCAGATGAAACATCTCCATACCTTCTGATTATGAATCTCTTGGGCTGGTGGGATGAATGGCCTTCTTGGCATGCCTAGCTCTCAGTTAAATACAGATGGAGCCTAGATGATGATTCTAGATTTCATGTCATGTCATTGCATTCACCTGATCAGACTTCATTTATCTAAAAGTTAGATACATATTTATTTTATTCATTAAATAACAAAAGATTTTGCTATTATATATTTATATATATATATATAGAAAATATATTTAACTATTTTCTATAATATAGAAAATAGTTAAATAACAAAATATTTTGCTATTATACTGCACTGTAATATGGCTTCATTTGAAATAAGGCAACTGTGAAGGAAAGAGGGCTGAATAACCAGATGGATTATCAGTCTCAAGAAAGCAAAAAGCTTGTAATTCCTTGCACTGTTCCCTATGTAGAATAATGATCAACATTTCACTCTTATCCTCCCGTCTGGGGGTTTAGGCAGCAGAAGCAGTGAAAGAAGAAAGTTGTCCTTTAGGAAGACAGGATATTCCTGGACAAAAATGCAAATTGGGAAGAAAATACAGGTAAGAAATTATGGGAATTTTTTTTTTAGTTCAAATAAAAAAAAAAATAAGCCCACCCCATGACATTTTTTTTCTTTTAAATGTCTTTGAAGTGGATCATCCGTATCTACCTAATTTTGTCAAAATGTTTCTTCCTGATTGAAATTATTTCATCATTAATTTGCTGTGTGGGTTTTTTTCCATAGCATGTTTGTAAACACATCTACAAAACTATTCTTTTTACTCAAGTACACTACTGTATGCAAAATACAAACTCAAGTTATGACATTAGAGGAGGATATGAAAAACAAAACACTGTGGTGTTAATAACAAATCTAACATATAAAAACTTATTTACTCACATGGTTGATGTTTACTGGTGTCATGTAGTCAGAGCTTCCACTGGACTCTGGATGACCCATTTTATGTCACAGGACCTCTACAAAGGAGACTACAGAAAATTGGACTGAAAAGTCTACTGTAAGTAATACTGACTGAAAAGCAAAGACATTTCAAAGGCAAACATTTTGTTTAATATATCAGTACTTGTAAATAAAGATAACCTCTGTATTTAGCTTTTGGAAGCATTTGCACTTTACACAAAACAAGTGCCATTACTAAATTAGCTAATTAGCTAAGAGTCATATTTATTAAAAGAGTTAACCCTGTGAGTGCTTGCTGAAAAGCCAGCTGGAAGCTTTTCCAAACATTCCTTGTGTTTAATGAACTATGGCTATAAAGGGATTTACTGTCATCTGGATATGTATTTCCACCAGGGTCATTGAACAACCCAGGGAATTACTATTGACAAATATGGGCATGTGTTCATTGTTTTCTCTTAAATAATGATGCTTCAAAAATGTAAGGGACACAGGGGATGACACCCTGTAAATGCACAAAGCACTAATACACTCATTAAACTGAAAGTGTTCTAAATAGAAGCAATTCTATTGAATTCATCAGAATTACTATTCCAGAATGCTGATCTTCAAAGCCACATGGGGATTTTGTCTGTAAACTTCCCATTAAGTTTGATGTGAAAATTTCTGATGATGATTATTACTGTTTTCCTTTTGTTCAAATGATTCACCTAATCTTTTTAATGGAAGAGTTACTTTCTCTTAAATGTAATTCTCTGGCAAGCTCATAACATTAGCCCTCTTGCAGCAAATGTTTAAGATAATTACAGACAAGACAGAGCATTAAAAGCAATGAAAGACAGAACTTCTCAGCTCTTGCTGATTTGACATTTGAAAGATCTGAAAGAGTGGTGGTGATGTGGGAGGGTAGCACCACAACAGCAGGTTTCATCCAGGGGTATAGTTCAGACTATGGCATAAGGAGCAGCTGTTACACCAACTGGCTGTAAGTCTCATCATGTCATTCATGTTCCTGCTAGTGCTGCAGAAGTCTATGAGTTATAGCTCCCCTGTTTTAACAAAGTTCCACAGTAAAGTGTCATCAAAAGGGTAAAAAAAATGGGGGAATTACAGACTGTTTTTACAGATAAGGTTCAAATAAAGTTTGGTTTATTTTACTTCTACCTGAACAGATTTGAATGTATGTTTAAATATTATGTTAAAAAACTACCTCTGTCTTGTTATTTAGAAGCAGACCTGTACCCTCAGGTGCATATTTGCATGTGTATGGATATATGCCCTTTTAAATGGAAACAGGCTCAGTCATATTGTCTTGCAGTGCCTACATTATGTAATGAGCTCCAGGCTATGAGGATGGTCTTGCTCTTTATTAATCTGAAAGTTAAAAGCCCACCCTAATCTAATTATGTGGGTTGGGATTCTTATTACTCTGTCTTCATTTACATCTAGATGTAGACTTATAATTTGCCTCCATGACCACTGGTCATTTCTGGATTACAGCTGACACCTCCTTTCTTTTGTGTCTCTCCGAGGCCAGAATAGTCTCAGGAGGTGCCCAAACTTTTTTATAAAAGTGCAAAGGTAAATTCTTGACTAATTTAGGATGGATTCACAGATTACACAACTAAAATTAGTGCGGTGAATCCTACCCATCTAGATTCACTATCTCTAGGTACATTGTGTACTTGGAAAATGGATGCTACAACAAATATAATCTTTGTAAGACTTCGGAACTTCAACACACATATGTATGAAATTATTTTCCTGATTTTCTGAGTGAACTGGGTGTGGTTTAACTATTTATCTGAAGTTTGAATAGTGTCTTCAGAATTGAATAGGCATTTTCAATAGGTATATACAAGTAAATTTTAATAAACCTTAGAGACTCACCTCTTCTGCTAAAAACATGAAGTAGGTCTTCAACATTTTCCTGTGAAGCAAAGAAGATTATTGTATCAAATACATTTATCTGAGAGCAAAGGCAGTGGGACTAGATATAATTATCTTGGCTCACAGTTTAAACTTTTAATTTTAAATTGGTAATTAGGGTTTTTTTTAATGGCTTGGATAATGTTAAATTTCTGAGGAAAAAGAAAAAGAAAACAACAGCATGATTTTCTTTATTTAAAAGTTTCCATCTCTGTTTTATGTGATTGTATTAATGCAGTCTATAGCAAAACTGCCACCTATGCAGAAAAGGCTCATTATGAAAGGCATATAAAAATAGAAATATATCATTATTAATTTTCACCACCATTGCTTCTCAATATTAAAATATAAATAAGTTAGGAATGGTCATTCACTTTACTTGTTCATGCTTTTGGGGATGGTTAAGACATTTAAAAGCTCAATACTGTCTATTCAGCAACTGATGCCAAGATTCTTTTAAAGACTTCTGTTGACACACAAACTATTTTTCCTCATTTTATTCCTCCGCAAAAGAGGCAGTGGAATATCAACCTTACACTGATTGATTTTTTGCACATGACTAAAAAAAAAATCTCAGCTAGGAAACTTGGAGAAATAATGTGTGACATTTATGTAAAGTCTGCCTCCATCACAAAACTGTAAAAGCTTTTCTGGCTTTTCACCTCTAATCTGGATTAAAGTCAGAGCAGATACAAGTTTACGGAGGTGGCATCTTTTATATTTCTTCTTCCCTAGAAGAAGCTGACTAACTCCACCTGGATTCTTTGGCAATCCTTAGTGCCAGCAGTCCTGGTAGAGAGAACATACACAAGATGATCATGCAGTAAGGATTTTCAACATGACAGCTTGCAGTTAAAAAAAAAAAAAANTATTTTATTTTTTTTTTCTGTCAAACTGTTGCTTGCATTGGGGCCCCATTTTCTTAACATACACTGGTATAAAGTACTTTCCAAAATGTCATTTATTTTAAAGTGGTTAACTTTTCTGTTCTCCAGTGAAACTTATATAATCATTTAATGTTGCTGAAAGCTGATAGACAATAGCATCTATGTTCTTCCCACATGATTTTTTTTTTTAATTTACCAGAAAAAAAAATTGGCTTGTTGTTCTTCTTAACATTCTCAACATGTTTTTGAAAATACATACTAAAAGGTAGATTTTGGTATTTTCAATAAACACAGAAATATAGGCAAAGGTATTTTCTCTTGATAGAGACCAAGAAGTCCTGCTCCACAGCCTTCCTTGATTGTAACACTACTCAAAGATTCTTAATGTGTTTGACTTCATTCATTTTGTTGCAAAAACATTGATGATGTTAATTTATCGGGTTTTGTTTAAGGCTTGGTTTTGGTAACCCTGGCTCAGGAATTAGCAATTCCTTAATTTTCAAACAATTCTTTTTGTTACTGTATACTGTCTACTTCAAAAGTAAGTAATATCTGGGCTATTATTCATTGTTCTAACAGTCCAACTGATGCCCTAGAAAGTCACTCCCCTGTATCTACAGCGGCACTCCCTGTACTCCCCTGTACGTACAATGGGGAACAAAACTCAGCAGACTGAATGCAGTAACCATCAGTCTATGATCTCCTCCTAGTTTTCTCTGCCTTAATTTTAATTTTTTGATTCATTTTCAGTTCCACCATAAACACGAGTGGAAATTTCCCTGCTCATGTACATATTTTAGATGTACATGGATATGTTCAGGATTCTGAACCTGAACTGAAAACTACACTGAAGGGACATTCATTCCTTAAATCAGTGTGGATTGCTTATATGCCTATGGGATGTAGAAGACTGTTAAACCAGCTACTGATTCATAATAGTGCTTTAACTAAAAACCTCCAACCTCTGACAGGAATGTGGCCAACACAGAGGCTCTCTGTATGAGTTAGGGTCTGCACAGTTCTCTTGTTTCGTCTCCTGTTCTCATCCTCTCCTGTCTTTTCCCCTTACTGCTACAGATGATGCACTGCAGCCAAAGGGAGCTTTGTAGCCATGAGTCTGCTTTCAGACTGAGACAAAGAGGACCACTACAACAGAACTGATATGGCACTGTTTTATTAGAAGTGGGTATTTAATCCTAAAATGCCCAAGACAAAACTAGAGGACCAAGAAATTGTGGGAGAAAGATCCCAAACACCTTATAAGATGTGCTCAAAAAAAAAGTGATGAGGGAGCTGAGACAGTAGAATATGTGTGAGAGTATTTGCTGTCGTTTACCTAAACTATCCCCTTCACCTAAGGCTCTGTGATCCCATGGAAGCGCACCCAGCAGAGCAACATGGGAGAGTGTCCTGTCACAGGAAGCTCAAACAACTGTACTGGTGGACAGAAATGGTGTAATATTCACAGAATCACAGAATATTAGGAGCTGGAAGAGGCCTTGGAAAATCACTCAGTCCAACCCCCTGCCCAAGCAGGATCATCTAGAGTAGATCACATAGGAAAAATGTAACGGGGCATAATAACATGTAATAACGTGTAACAGGGCCCCATTACCCCATGGTGTAATGGGGCCATGAGAAGGACTTTTCATTCACTTTCCCTTTAACGACCTTTAACAAATCTCCTTCTCTGGAGACATTCAAGACCAATCTGGATGCATTCCTATGTGGTTTAATCTAGGTGATCCTGCTTGGGCAGGGGGTTTGGACTAGATGATCTTCTGAGGTCCTTTCCAACTCCTGACATTCTGTGATTCTGTGTGAAGCTTCTCAATGCTTTTTGTTGTTAGATTTTTGCAGTGGTTTGACCCTGACTGGAGGCTGGATGTCTACCAAAGTCACTCTATCACTGCCCTTTTCAGCTGGACAGGGGAGAAAAAACAAACATATTGAGAGGCTTGAGAGTCGAGATAATGAAATGGAAAGATCATCCCACAGTTAGCATCACGGGCAAAACAGATCTAATTTATTACACTGCACCACACACACAGAGAAACCAGAGTCCGATACTGAGAAGTACAAACAGCTCTTAAAATACCACCACCCTCCCTTCTTTGCAGACTTCACTCCATTAATTTCTTACCCTTCTCCCCCCAGGATGACACAAGGGTGGAGAGGGAGGAATGGGGATTTTGGTCTGTTCCTCACAAGTTGTTTTCCTTCTTAGCTGTGTGTTGGGGACACATTTCTCACACTCCTTCCCTGTGCCAGTGGGAGTCCCACACACAGAAGACAGTCCTCCACGACCTTCTCCATGTGAATCCTCTCCCTCAGGGCCTCGTCTCTTCGCCAACTGCCCCAGCGTGGGTCACTGCTATAAACTCATAGAACGTCTCTCAGTCTCCCAGGCTAAGACTGCTGTTTCCTGGTCCCTCATGGAGTCACAGGTTCTCTCAGCTAATCTGCTAAAGTGTAGGTCTCTCTCCCTCTCTCTCTACCTCTGTCTTATCCATTCTCCCTACAGGCTGCAAGGGCTGCCAGGGGCTTGTTCCAACACTGGTCACAGTGTCATCCATATGCCTCCACCTGCTCCAGCACAGGGTCTCTTTGTGGACTGCTGGTGGAGTCTCTGGTCCCCATCATCTTCCATGGGATGTGGGGGGACACCCACACTCTGGTGACAAAATGTGTCTGCTTTTCTGTTTTTTTTTTTCTCTTAAATATGATTCCCAGAGCTGCTATGACTGTTGCTAATTGGCTCAGCCTTGGTCAGTGACAGAGTCAGTCCTTTAGCCCAGCTGATGTTTACTCTGTCAGACCTAGGGAAAGCTTCTAGTTGCTTCTTGCAATGCCTCCCTCTGCACCAGAACCCTGTCTTGCAAAAACCACAATTGACTTCATCCAGCAACAGAATTCCCTTTATAACTATATAAATTCACCTTAAAATCACTTTAATACATTTAAGTAATGTGTGTATTGTGAAAAATAATATTTTCTTGAAATCCAGAAGGCTTTCTCTCCTGCTGTACTACACCTTCCTGCAAGCAGTTCCTCTCCAGTTTCAAATTTTCAGTGTTTGTTAATAATGGTTTTACATCAGCTGGCAAGGTATCAATAGGACAATCCTATCTATAGTAGAATGAAATGTTCTCTTCAGAAGCTTTATACAAAACCAAAACTGGACATAAGCATTAAAATAAAGCACTTGAAATTTACAAGATAGTCCTTGATGTGTCCTTCTATCACCTGAAGACTATGTGAGATAATTATTAAAAACCAGAAGGAATATATTCCTAGGAAGATTGCTAAAATCTGTTGGGAATTGTCTGATGTATTTACATATGTATCCTAATAGTTATCCTACCTTTTTCTGTCTGTTGTTGTATGAGTTCATCTACATTGGTTTTAATACTGAAACTCAGAATAGCAGCCTTGGTTATTCTTGTTACGCTTAACTGGTGGGCACCAGTACATGAAGCAAATACTCAAGGACATGTTAATACTCTCTTTTGCATCTTATATTGCTTTTTATACAAAGATAAAATCAATTCTGAGAGACGGCATGCTATTATGGTAAAGGTTTGTCTCAAAGAATAGCAGTATTGTTGAATGAAGCAACCACAGCTATTCTTTGATTTGGAGCACCTTTCTAATAGGGACAGGTAATTCTATGGTTTCCCAACTCCAGACACTCAAAATTCATTGGTTAAGTCCTTCCACAACAAAATAAGAAATAAAATATGCCAACAAAATTATTTTTTAATTTCTCCTCTTGGGTTTTGAGGCAGCATGTGTAGTCATAGTTCACTTTCAAACTTTTTTTTTCAGCTAAGAGTAGTTTGCTTAGTTGTGGGTTTCTTTTTTAGTTTTTAACTAAAAACTGGAATCATATTTTTGCTCCTCATCTACAAGAGCTGCAGTTTAAGAAAATGCATTAAAAAGAGGATGGTCACAGCTTTTTGCAGGAGCTAGGAACACATATATAAGAAAACCATCGAAAATGTAACATGCATTTCTATACTAGAAAATAAAACTGTGTTCCCAAAATTTATGTAAAATTTAAAGAATAAAACTTAGATTGCTAGCTGATCTTTAAAAGAAATTGTACAAACATTTGAAGTGCCAGTGTTTGACTGTTCAATTTAATAAAAGCAATAAGATATATGTTTCTAATTTCACTGCCTCTTGCTATTCACACAGGCTAATTCTCACTCTGCCAGTGGCTAATTTCTTCAATTACAGGATGTACCTTCATTATTGTTGATGTATTATATAAAAAAGTTTCTTCTGTTAATATTCAGAAACTTGTGTTTGCCAGGCATCCTTCTTAAAGAAAAAAAACTAGAATTTTCTTTTTAATTAAACAGTTGTCTCCAATATGAATAGTTGTCATAAGCTACTGTCATTACCCAAGGGGTAATGATTCCAAATATCATAACAGAATTATTCAATAAGAAATCCCACACCTGTATTTACTGACTAGCATACAGAATACATAAACCCAGACAAGTTGCCAATTAGACTGTTCTCTAGCGTGGCCCCCAACGAGTGCAATTATATAACGGAGTTGATGAAATTTTGGGGAGTTTCTTCAATTTCCCATTGTATTCTGTGAAGAAATGAGACAAACACCTTTATCATTTGTATTGCCTGCTCTTATTACTGTAACACACAACATTGCCCTTAGTTTTTCCATGGTGCTTGTTGTGGATATTTGACTCATTTCATTAACTGGTCTATAATAGTTTGATGAGGAAATGATGTTACTGGAGAAATCCAGGTAGCTCTCAGTGAGAAGCAGTAGCAAAGGCAGAGTGGGTACTGACTCTTGATGTGAATCCAGGAGCTTGGGTCTGATCTGTGTGTCCTGTTTTAAAGGCAGAAGTGAGGGATGTCCTCACGTGACCCAGTGTGGGAAGTGGATAATCCAGATTAGGTAACTCCGGGTAGCTGGAAAGGCGACTGGCCTCTCACTCCCCTGTGCATCACTGACGACACAGCAGATATTGGCTCACCTTAATTAACCATACACGACCACTTGTAAAGTCTTCGGTGAAGCAGACAGATATCAGTGTAATGATTCTGGTCTGGGTCAGTGCTTTGGAACATTTATTAAAAGTCTGGAACAGGTAACTTGATTGTGAATATCAGTGTGTAGAAATGTTCCCTGTGTGATTGACCGAAATGGAGACCTCATAAAAATATTCATAGTTTCATATGTTTAAGCCTGGGGAAATTGTGGGAAGGTATTTCACTGTGTTTTCTTCTCCCATTTCTTCTTCAGCAACTGCAGTAATATGGTCTTACAGAAATACTGTATCTTGGAATACAAGCCCCCCAAAATAATTTGTAACAATGGGATTCTTTATTTATCCAAAGCAAAATGAACGTGACCATGTCTCCAATTCAGTTCATCCTGAGATAAATACCTAAGACAAGTGGGATAAATTGCCCTCTAGAAACTTCATTATTTTCTATAGCTTCTTGAGGGAGTCTTGATAACTAGGTCTGATTATGTGCTTAATATCTAACAGGCTACAATTAATTCAGCAGAGTACTACTCTATATGGGTGTGTTACATAGATCATCTCTTTGACATCTCATGGTAGTCAGTACAATACTGGCGCCAGAAAGGACCCTGATTTCAGTTTTGTGATGGAAAACCAGTCCTACAGTAAATCTAAAAACATCTCTAAATTATGCAAAATGTTGTAAGACAAACAAACAAAAGCTCCCTCTGTTTCCTTTGTCTTCAGAAGACTAAATAGGTTTCAGTTTGTCTGTTTTATAAAGCTTTAATAATTGATGTGAATACATTTAACTGTCCTGGTGCTTCTGTTTATCTGTTTTTCTCAGCATTTTACCTGAAAATCACTCTAATGGAGAACTGGGCAGGAAACTATATTTGGCAGGAAACTGGATTGTCAGAGTACTATTATCTTGATAAAGAAAACCAGACAAAAATGGAGGAAAACATGAGAGACACAAATGTTAACTCCTGCTGCTCCTTCATGAAGATTATTACCATTAGAAACACTGTTTTCCAACACAGCAATGAGGAAAATAGAGCTCAAATTTATAATGCTTAATTTACAAGGAACAAAAAACTTCAGACGCTGTTAAGAAACATATATAACTTAGGAAAGATTAAAAAAACTACTTTCATGGCATAAAGTGTTTTCATTTTATCCACAGATACAAAGGCATCAATAGTCAGTTCCTACCTTAACACCAAAAAGCAGAATTAATCAAGAGAATTTAATCAGAGCCTTAAAAGTATCTTGGACTGCCTGAAAAAAAAAATTATAAATTAAATTGCTATTGAATTTCTTATGCTTTCAGATTCCAGTTCAGGCACTGAAGAAATTCTGGATGTGGGAACGTATTTGAAGTTCTTCTATAAGACAGAAGACATCTCCACTACCTTTAAATTTTTCTGGTTTTTTTTACTAGATATGAGTCTTCCACCAGTCAAACTAAGAGAGAATATTGACCAGCATCTGAATAGTTATGAACAATGTAGAAGAGAAACAGTCTGCAGACTTGATTTCTTGCCTTACGTTAAATTTTCTGGTTTTGTGATCTCTGTTCCTTAATGTCTGCTGTAGGAGCATTAGAGTGAATGAAGAAATTCATTTGCACTTAGAAAATTTTAATTTACTCCCCAGATTCACCAGCATATTCTCTGTCTGAACATGAGCAAACTACCTTAAGAGGTTCAGATAGATTATTCTTACATAAGTCTTCAGAGCTCGGTTCTGAAGACCTTGGGGCACTTTGGCTGTATATGATATGCTTGGGACAATTGTTCTTTCCCCCTTCATTGTTGATGTCATTCATAGATCCTGAATGCTTTAAGAATTGTCTAACAGTAAATGAAAGCCATGCATCTGTCTGGTGATAATGTGGGTCATGCAGTCTGGCCCTTTATTCAACACAAATAAACCCTAATAATTTCAAGATGCACTGACAAATGAATGTTTCTTTAATGTGTATGATAAAATTATCAGAAGTTTGTTCTTGTTTTGACATCAGTTAGTTAGTACATATCTCTGTGACTGAAGATCAACAAAATAAAAGGTAAAAATGAAATCTCATTTAAGTTTTCCTGAATTTTTTTTAAGCATTGGTTAATTGAAAATTATAATTTTTTTCCCACATTGGCCTAGGAATCAGTTGTAACATTTATCTTTGTAAAGTGAAATAGAAAAGTCAAAAGTATCAGGTTTTGGCACTAAATTTGATTAAGTTTTTGGAAAGCATTAGAGAAGGCATACGATTTAACCTCAAAGTGCATTCTAATATGTTTCTGTATGGAATATGACATATCACCACATACCCTAGCAACAGAATTTCCTCAGAATCAGAACTACTTCTAGAGCTGTGTACAGTTATATGCTAGATTTTGGATTATAGCAACAAGAAGGATAATTATTTGATGGTGATATTAAAATTTGCTGATATATGAATCATAAATCAAAATAGAACATTACCCATGATTTGTAATAAGTGACTAAACCCCCTTTTTAACTTTTAAATTTGTGTTTCTTTAAGAAAACTTTCGTGTTTATTGTGTCTCATCATAATAGACTGCCACATTTGTCCCAAATTTTTAATAATTTTTGAACCTGTTAAGTGATTTCAGACTATTTTGTACAGAGGTGGGAATTTCATAAAAAAAATCTTAAGTAAATAATTAAAATCTTTCTGAGTAGAGATGTATCTATCCCAATGAAAAGAAAATGATCATATGAATTTATATCTGATTAGGTACCAAAGAATTAAACCAGGAAAAAGCTCTTAGAAGTCCCCCGATGAATGGAAAGATCCAGTCGTACTTGGTCTCCTCTTGATATCAAATTCAATTAATGATGATGATGATGTTGATCTCTGAGAAGACAAACACTTCATTAGCACTAGTGCTTATGGAATAATGTCTTTGTTTACTCAAAAGTCTGTATGTGTTTACACCCTGATAAGAGTACAGTAAAGTCAAAGGAAACTAATTTCAATTACCCTAATTGCAGAACCCACATTTTCTTCGCCTTTAAACTGTCACCATATTCATGCAGTTTCAACTCAAACATCTATCTTGATCAAAGTTCTTTTTTAAAAGAAAAAATAATTCATCTTCATTGAAGGAAGTTTTCTTTTTTCTTAACCTAGATTGTTCTGGAAATGCTGAAATTCAATCAGATGAGCTTCGAAGGCTCTTAAAACTTCAGAAGATCCCACTGGATTCTACACTTGCATGAAATGTAATGGGCCAAGATATGCAGCATGTCTCACTGGATTATTTAGACATCTCCTCTTGATTTAGGCAATAAAATGGCCTTGACTCTGACTTGCAAGTCAGTAGTACAGAATATGCAGAAGAACTCCCCACTTTTCTGATTGTAGAAGACTACAGATGGCACTTAGTCCTAGGTCTACTTTATCTACTTTATCTTACATTATCTACAAAAACCAGCTATCGCCTAGTTATGAGCAAATATACAAAGGTAATTTAAATTGCCTTAACACCCATGATGTGAGCCAGTTACCTCTTGTGTGCATTGGTAATGGAGATTATTGCCTGTTTAATGTGTATCAAAAAAACACCAACCAAAACCAGGACACTGCAGTTGAAATGCCAGAGATTAAAACATCCAAAATTAGGGCTCAAGCATATCATTTTTCAATGGTGTGACAGGCCAAATCTTTTTTAATTAATTCAACTTGAACAAATGCAGCCATTTTAGGTAAGGTATGCCAACTCAAAAATGTGAAATTTTTGCTTCTTGATTTATCATTACTTTAACTAATAAGGAAAATGTAAAAAATGGTTTTGAAAGTTTCAGAATGTTTTGCCTAATTATACTTACAATAGTGAAAAANTACATTTTAAAAAATGTAATAATAATAATTTATAGCTATAATACATAAATACCTCAAGTAGTTTTGGCAGTCTTCAACTGGAGTACAGATGGTGATACCTTTTTCTTTGATTTTATGATACAGTTAGTAGGCGTTTTCTGTTTCCCGTTGGGGGGTTGGTTAGCAGCACAAGGCCACGATGCTGCAGAGTATCTCTGGCCTGAAGCGAANTTATGAGCAAATATACAAAGGTAATTTAAATTGCCTTAACACCCATGATGTGAGCCAGTTACCTCTTGTGTGCATTGGTAATGGAGATTATTGCCTGTTTAATGTGTATCAAAAAAACACCAACCAAAACCAGGACACTGCAGTTGAAATGCCAGAGATTAAAACATCCAAAATTAGGGCTCAAGCATATCATTTTTCAATGGTGTGACAGGCCAAATCTTTTTTAATTAATTCAACTTGAACAAATGCAGCCATTTTAGGTAAGGTATGCCAACTCAAAAATGTGAAATTTTTGCTTCTTGATTTATCATTACTTTAACTAATAAGGAAAATGTAAAAAATGGTTTTGAAAGTTTCAGAATGTTTTGCCTAATTATACTTACAATAGTGAAAAACTAAAAAATATACTAACAGAATTCTGAAACCACTGACAGCACGTTCTCTACAATTTACATGTCTCATAAATGAGAATAAAAATGGGTTAGATGTGTGTATCTGACCTGAGAAGAATAGGAAGTTAATGGATAAAATCATGTTTTGATTTCTTTACTTAGATGACCAATGTATATTTCATGGATGTTGCACATTTATTTATTTTTTAAAAAACAGGTTTGTGTGGTATATATACTTATATACATTTTTATATATCAGGCTCTTATTTAAAATAATCTNGAAGTGCTGAGTGAGCAGAATGGTATGTATGTTATCAGGTTCACGTGACCTGGTGGCTGAACACTAGATGAAAACAGGAGGCTGAACATCTGGGCCTGGGCCCCCAGATAGGTTGTAAACAAGCCATAACAGAAGATACTAACCTATGTAGTGCCTAACCAATCATAGCCTAAAGAGATATATATGCAGCCAATCATGTAGTGCCAAATATACTAACCCTTGCTTGGAAATGTATAAAAGAGCTATACTAATATCAATAAAGTGAACAATACTTTATCAATCATATTGATTGCCTGCGTTTGTTCCCTCGCTGAAACCCCCCGCAGTTTCCTTCTCAGACTACACTAGTCCTGCAGAGGAAACAATATTGCTTATCTCACAATAATCTTTGTTGGAACCAAGCATGTACAGCAAATTTCAAAGGACCACTTTGAGTTAGTGGAGACAGTTTGTAGCAGTTTATAAGGAACTTGTAGAAAAAGGCTTGTATGAAGTACCTGGAGGAAGAAGCCTCAATCTTTTTGCTTAGACATCTGCTAGTAGTAGTTAGAATATACTTGTAAGTAAGTAATAAAGTGACTAGTTTTTTTAGAAGAATGTAGCCCTTTCCTTTCACTATCCAGCATATATGAAACATGGTGGCAAGGGGGAAACTCTTGAGAAAGACAAAAAAGAAGCATATGTGGCTAGCAACAAAAAAACCCACAGCACTAAAAGCCTAAGTAGGTGATTCATATGATGGGAAATGAGATAATTAGCAGAATTGAGCCCCTAAAGACAGTGAAAAAACCTGTTTCAATTCTGTCACCTCGGACTGAAAGAGTGTCTGTGGTAATAGATTGTTTATCAGAAAGTAAAGAGAAATGCAATCAGAAACTTAATATATATAATTTTGCAAGCATTAAAAATTTCCTAATTTTTGGCAGGGCTATATCATGGAACTTGTGCCTCCAGGCTGTGGGGGAGATTGGTCAGAAAAACAAACTTAAGCCTCAATAATAGTATGCAAATAACTAACGTGAATGAAACATTCAGAGAAGGGGACAGAAAAAATGGCAATGCTTAGAAATTCACAGAGCAAGACATATCTAGAAAATATATTATTTTGCATATCTCAGACACACATTTTAATACACATTTTAAGAAGTCCAACTAGCTTTCTTTTTCAAACACCAGGTGAAAAAATTACTTAACATTGTTACTTTTGGAGCATGAGGTTGTAAGGCAGCCCTGGAGTTTGATTCTTTTTGCTCTTGCAAATTCCACAGCTCTGCCATTTATGGACTTGTTTTAAAAATGGCAAATGCCAGCAGCCTCGTTCATCCCACTTTGTTCCTCCCAAAATGTATCTTTTTGTTTCTCCACAAATTAAATTATAATTCATAATTCTAGCTCTAAATTAGCTTCCCACAGAGATCCTTATTATATCAAATGTGGTTGTTATAACTCATTTTAACAATTTAGTCTATCAATTTGTATAAAGTACTTTACATTTTTCTGTTAGTGCACAGAACTTATTTTAAAGGGAGTTGAAATGTATTGTATGTACGACATGCTGACTGTCTGATACATTTTTTGTGTATGTGCCATCACAGTACATTAAGCATGTAATAATGCAGAAAATAGGAATGCTAACAGCAGACCTGAGTGTGAAAGAACTATAACGGATGAGAAAGAAATAGTACTTTTGTAAAAACACCCTAGAATTATGACGATGCCTCAGTGTATGTGGAAATGTATTCTAGTACACACTGAGATTTCAAAGAAAAAACTCTGCCAGAATTGTTGAAAAACTGTCTTATTACAGCATACGGTGCTCACCCTGCAGGCAATTCTGAGTGATATGGCAGATATTAGGCTTTATTTTTAGTCAGACAGACAGACTAATATATCTGTATTTTAAGCTATATTTTAAGACTGGAAATTATTAAAATGGATATTGTTTGTTTTCTCTCTCTTAGCGTATCCCCAAGCTGTCAGGGAGCAGTCAGGCAGAAGGCAGCTGCTCTGGGGTTGGGGATCTGGCACTCACACACCAGAGCAGGGCAGGGATGGTGGTGGCGGCTGGGGCCAGATGTGGCCTGGCTGTCACCTTCATGCCCCTCATTCCCAGGAGATGGTGCAGGTCTACTCAGCGGCACCATTTCTGGGCAGGGACAGTCAGTCCCCCTTGGTACAGGTGGACTCTGCAAGAGTGGCATACTCTGGTGGGTGAGTCCTGACACAGGGAACCCCTTTCTCTTGCCTTTCTCCTCTTGTTTCCAAAATGCAATGTTTGCTTTCTTTCTCTGTTGTGTAACTCACATTCATTTTCTTGCCAAACCTTGAAGTGGACATTGTATGAATTGATCTTTTAGTTGTCAGTACTAGATGTCTAAGGAATTCCCATCATCTATACAGGTTAAAGAAAATTTTTGAAATATATATATATGTACAAATATTTAGGTGATAAAAAAGACTTGTAAATATGGGCATCAGGCATTTATGTCACTGCCCTTTTGTGAACAAACAAAAAACCTCATGACTGTGCCTGAGATCTGAGCACTCCAAAGTTGGAAGAATTGCTGATCCTAATAATACCTTTCTTATATTCTCTAATTCTTTGCTCATGTAATTGGTTGAAATAAGATTGATAAAGATGAAGCAAATTCATGACTTTTAGATCCTCAGGTGTCTAAATTGCTCTCTTAAGAACAGACACCTTGTTATTACACAAATTACTTGTTATTTCACAAATCTCTCAGTGTTAAGAGATAATTTTTAAAGGAGGGTTGACACAATGCCACCTTGATCATGCCAAGCTTCTTTATTCTGTACAAAAGTATTGATAGTCTTCATCAGCAGAAAGCCTATATATCTAGGCTTTGTTCATGCCATTTGGGCAGAAGAACTCCAAAGAGCTAAAAAAAAATGTAATCATTGAGTAGTACCTTTTGGCATTCTTGTGAAAAGTACATTTTCATTACCTCAGTAATTTTTGCTTTGATACCACCACAGAAGATCACTTGAAGGAGGATTTATTAATGTCTGAGTAATTTTATCAAAGGGCTATTTAAAACAACACAAGCAAACTAGGTTAACCTCTCTGGCCTATGATGGAAAAATGTTTCTGAAGGGTCTCTGAAATACAATGTGTTATGTAGTCCAAAGAGAGCAACAGACAGAAAAATCTGTCAGTCAAAACACATACAAAAGTCATAAAAATATCATTCCTTTAGTGTAAATAACTCATTTTGTTCATCCATTGTGAATCTGTTCTTTATTATGTAAGTTATAGCAATAAAACTAGGAAATACCTCATTTTTCAGGAGCTTGAAGTCATCACTCATCTAAGTCTGACAGTCTGTGAGGGGTAGGTTGGGTGTGGAACATTTAATTGAAACCATTAAAAGTCATCATTGCCTGATGGCAACCTAGTATGCTTCCCCTATTCTCTCTAGGAATGGCTGGTTCCCATTTTAGAATATTTTGTTCAATTAGGCTCTGTAAAAAGTAGGACACCAGACAATAGAGACATCTTTCTTTTCAGGAATGAGCTCTCAGTACCCTTTCAAGAGATTAGTGGCTAAGAGACCTGAAGTTACTTATATTACACAATCCAAACCTCTCCCTCCCAATTCCAACATCCAAGTTTTTTATTTGCTCTTTATTTTATACTCAGAATTATACTAAATGTATTGTATCTGTGTAAAAGTCTATACTATTATTTAAATGGCTTGCTTCTTAAAGTACACTAATTGTGAAATCACATCAATGTGCCTCCAAATAGCTAAAATGGGAGCCACAAGGTAAGCAGAAGAAGATACATCATTTTAGACAAGACAGAAATGTTAATTAAGAACTCTTACATAGTGAAGTTGAGGGAAATATTCTCATAGCCTATCCTCTTGAGCAATTGACCTGACAGATTTTTTGAAAACTTTACCCAGAAACAGCATTGTACTAGCTAAAAAAAAATGGTAATATCTCTCTCCATTTCCTTTGCAGGTATTGTGAGTTATTATATAGAGAATTAAAAGGCGTATTACCTGGAATTACTGAAATTCCAATCTCAATATATTAAAAAAATGACAAAAGTAACTTTTGCCAAGTAAGTTATGCAAGTGGTTGGCTAAATTTCTCATAACTTAAGCTGATTCTGCCCCAACTTGCTTTCCAAATGGCTATGATCTAGGGAGCAAACTAGATCTTCTGCTTTTGATAGATGGCAGTCATTTACCTATTACTTTTATTATCATTAATTAAATCTTCTGAATTTTATGTCTAAAAATGCCCCTGTTCTTGCTTTTAGATCCATATTACTTCAACTCAAGGTCAAAAGGAAAATTTCAATCCACTTCAATTATAAGAAGAAATTTCCTGATTGACTGATGTACTGATTTTCCCATAGCTATTTGAAGGTACCACTTTTATATATNAAACACGTAGCTATAAATTCACACACATATATGTATTTGAATATATATAAACATACTTGCAAAAAGATGCAGAAACTGGGAAGATTTTAAAAAGCGAAGACACTGAGTTAGTACACAGTTTCTACCAAGAATCAATAAAACCTAGGCATATGAAATCCAGTTTATACCTTTGAAAAATCCCCTCCCTAAAGATTTTCTTCATAGTTGATATTCAATAGAATAATTCTGCAGCCTCATTGATAGCACGGAAAAGATTCTTTCTAAACAGTTCTGCTGCAAAACTCCATCTCACAGGAAAATAAAAATGAAACACATTGTGATCAACTTGCTGTATTTTCTCTTTTCTACATATAATGTCTTTATCACTGATGTTCATGTCTTTTTGCTTTCCATCATTTTTTCCAAATTGAAGTACCACATCCTAAAACATTTAACACAGTGAGAAATCAGGGCAAAGGCATGACTATTACGTCATGGTTCTCTTACCACCTTTTTAGAAGAGGGATGAAGGGGGAGAGGATTAGTGTTAGTGAGTATTGTACTCTAAGAATAAAAGGTAAAACTGTAAAAGTAGGTAAAAATACAAGTTGTGATTTTTTTTTAATAGTAAATCACTATAAAAAGCATTTTTCAGTGAAAATATAATACAATATGTAGTCATTTTTTGAGAACTGAGAAAGTGTTTAACACCAAAATATCTTTGCTAAAATATCTTGGTTTTCAACTGAAAAATAAGCATCTGCGTTTAGTATGACAAGAAAGGCAAGTTGGCTTCAACCACTGATCTCCTCTTGATACAGAAACCTGAATATCTTTTATTCCCTAGTATGGTGTTCCTCAGTTGCCCAGGGTCAAAATGTCTCCTGCCTGTGTCACACACTGTTCTCACAGCATTTTTCAAGTCCTTCTGTATGTACATGGCATTGTCTACCTGTCCAGATCTTCTATTTCATGCCATCTTCTTTCTTTGAACTTTATCTTTTCTGCCCTCAGTCCTCCTTTAGTTTTCGTATCTCCAAGCTTTTAAAATTCTTCCTTCTGTACTTTGTCACTATTGTTTTACTATCACTCTTCACTACTTCTTCCAGCTTTTCTATCCTTCTCTAAAACCAACCAAAGTCCTGGTCCCCTGATATATGGACTCCTTTCTCCAACCTGTTCCTGCCTCCCACTTTTGCATAGAAAACTCCGCTATTGCCTCTAACCTACCACCATCATGCTTCTATCCATTTTGATGAATCAACCCTTCTTGCTATGTTCTAACTGCAATTCAAGCATGTACAGACTACCATGATCTCTCCAGTTCCTGGGTCTTGAATTTCAACTTGAATTCCCTCCTCTGGTATTGAATCTGCACTTGTTTTTTCTGATGGAAATCAGCATTTTTATAATATGGCTTTGTTTATCATAATTCCTTCATGTAACCTCCATATTATTACCCTACTATTTCTTTCTCCTTTCACTGAACACCTGAGTCTTCTCTCCTGTTTTCCTTTGCTCCAAGATGCTAACTAGGCCAGACTAATCCCACCTAAATTTAGCTGTCTAAAAGCTACTGTGCAGCCGGAGCTGTTCATCCTGTTTTTAAATTCTGAAGTTAAGAAGGGAAGATAGACACTTTCAGAGACTGATTCACGTTACTTACGTGTCTTAGCATGGGAGGACATAATCTGTAGAGTTGATTACTTTTTCCATATTAACAATCAGAAGAGGTTACACATCTAGGTTAGATTACACAATTATTTTTAAACAGTTAAAATTAATCCTCCTAATACATATCCTTTGTAATTTTATCCCCTGACTTTCCCCCCATATCTCCTATACTTATTTTACAGACTTCCATATAAAATAATATTTTCAACTTCTAAATTAAGAATTTTAAAGAAATAAATGACTAATTTCTCACAAGTAAAATTATGTTTCTGATAATGTAATAAATCATCTTTTTTAAAAAAATATTTTACCATTATCGTATTACCTTTGACTTCTCACTGTTGTAATTTGGCTGACAATTGGGATAGATGAAAAGTATATCTGTCTCACAGAGGATAGTTTTAACTCAGCTGTGAATACACAAGTGCTAAACGGGAACGAAAAATGACAGCTATGAACAGAAGGGGCTGGACAATTGAGACAAGTCACTGATATAAATTCAGAGTGTTTCAGAAAAGGAAAATGTAAAAAGAAGGTAATGTAGTTTTTGTGGACATGACAAATAAAACACTAAACAATATAAAACTCAGTTTACTGATTATGGTAGATGTCTACAGACAAGAAGTATGAGGTATAAGTAGATCTGAAAGCCTCAGTATTTGATCAATGGAATGACTTATTTAGTATAATACAGCGTTCATGAGATGATACACATGCATACTTCTTAATACATAATTCACGTGATATTAACGTCAACAAATTTAACAGCACAAAATAATAAAGATAAAATATTTATTCACTGATGTGATATATTAATTAGTATTAGTATACAATATTAAGCCACATGAGATTTAAAGTCATTGCAATCTATATTTATATTAATATAAAAGGTCAGACACTGAAAAGGGAAAGAGTGTTGCCATTTGTCTCAAAGATATACACCTGCTCTGATGTCCAGAATGTTGTTGGATCCAAAGACAGCTGTTGCATTACAGCAGAAGATGAAAAGTATATCATACTAAGGATTATGGAGAACCCTTGAGTCAAGCGAGACGAGGTGGGTGTACCTTTTTCTAAAGAAGGAACAAAACTCTGTGACTCAGGGGACTGTGTTTTCACAGGGACATTAAACGGACATATGTGAGGGGAGGAATTTTGAAACTATTAATTAGATTAATGGAATCAGCTAAGGATTTCACAGAGAAAGTAAAGGATTCACTAGAAGAGTGGGTTTTTTTCTCCTCACTGCAGAGTGCCTGACAAAGGCTGAATGTAACTTGGGTGATGGTGATCCTGAATCACTGAGATAGGAAGAAAAATAAGGAAAAAAAAAAGTAATAAACCCAGAAGGCTTAAGAAAACATGTTTTAATAAACTCTGGGGAACTGGAAACTAATATCCCCCTCAGAGAAAGTTTAAGGTAAAAACAGCTAAAGGAAGGTCAAAGTTTTTTCAGAAAATAATACTAAGTATAACTTTCAGTTATATTATAAGTACTGAATTGAGCAGCTTAGGATTGGAGATGGTTATTGTTTAGATATTGTGGAGTGTGGCTGAGGTTCTAGAAGATACAGAAAGGGCAAATGGTTCCTTTTTTTTATGGGTGTTCTGGGAACATTATGCAGTCAGCTAAACTATAATTCATGGAAAATACTGCAGCAGATAATTAAGCAAGCTATATATAAACTAATAGAACATATAAGCAGATAGAATTTAACAGGAAGATGAGTAACTTCCAATATGCATTTGTCAAAAAATGTTAGCCTCACTGTTTTAATTAGAAGTGCACTAACTTTTAATTTCAGCAATCTGTTATTGCATAGATATAATTTATAGTGTCCAGAAAGACAACTATATCTGCCATTAGACAGTATTGCATATAAACATGAAACACATTAAAATGGCAATGTATTTATATCTGCAAATTAATGATTTTGTTAATTTCCTAATGTTTATTCATCCACTTCCCAATACTATCAGCAAAACGGACTCTTCTGCATTATTTAAAGAAATTTCCCACCAATAGACAGATCAGACCTGTTTTTCACCAATAATAGATACTCCCAAAAAAGGGATCAAGAATTCTGGCAAAAGCAGAGAGAAAATTTACTGGGCTAAGTATGTTGAGAAAGAAATGACTCTTCTCTGGGTTGCTTTACACGTTGTGGGTAAAAGCAATTGAAGTAGATAAATGTGTAGATCTTTGAATGCAAGAAAAGTATATGCATGGAAATTCCTTGCTTGTTAGTGCAAGACGTTAAGCATTTTGACTATGATCCACTGAAAGACAACTGGAAGGGACACACTTTGTTTATATAGTAAACCAGAACAATTGAAAAGAAAAAATATATATAGTCTAATAAAAGTTTGTATTACTGCCAAGAAGTAAGTGTTCATGCCAAAAAATGTTCTGAAGCACAGCTGCCAAAAAGAAAAAGAAAAAGCTGAGAGCATTATGAAACACACTAAATCTATACATAGAGGGGGCTTAGAGAAGAGAAAAAAATGTATATTTATTCTTGGGATTCAAGTATATCAAATCATTATGGTTATTTTATGCACAATAAGCAAGGCTCTGAGCATGCTGGCAAGAATTCAGCAAAGAGTTCGTGTTGCTTAAGGAGCATGTCAGTCCTTTAATTCAGGAGAAAGGCTCAAAAAAGCCATGTTTAATTTGAATGTTTGGGACAAGCTAAACATCCAAAATGACACAAAAAAATTCCGTGTGTTGTTGGACACAGCTCAATTGACAGGCCAACTCAGGCAGCTCCTGATGAAGGCAATTTGAAATGCACAGAGCAGGCATCCCGGGTCCTGTCTTGAAAAAGCTAAATAATAGGTTGCCATTGCTGCCATTCAGGACTCAAGGATCAAGGAATGGAACTGAAAAACAAAGGCCAGTGACAAAGTATGATGACTGAGAGGTGGATCTTCTGAGAAGAGAATAAAGGGCTGGTGGTCTGTTTCAGAGAAGAGAAGGCAGAGGTTTAAAATTCATTAAGGTGCACCATGGTTTTGGCTAGGGTAGAGTTAATTTTCTCTCTAGACGCTGGTGTAGTGCCATGTTTGGGAGTTAAGATGAGAGCAACACTGATAACACCCCCATGTTTCTAGTTGCCAGGCAGTCAAGGACTTCTCAGTTGTTCATACTGCCCTGCTAACAAGAAGGTGGGGGGCACCCAGGTTGCTGGGAGTGGACACAGCCAGGACAGGTGACCCAAACTGACCAAAGAGAGTATTCCATGCCAGTTATGTCATGCTCAGCATAAAAGGTGACTTGTGTGGGATGAGGGCACAGCTCAGGACGTGGTTTTGAGGACAATCCGGTTCCAGGATGACTCTGAGCTGTAAGGCCTGGGGTGTGCGGTTCGGTGAGGAATTATAACCTGTATAACTATTTTCACATATTTTATTCTGAAGTCCAATCATCGTTATCTCTCTCTACTGTCCCAGTAAAAGNTATTTCAGAGATAGTGGCTGTGTGGTGTTCAGCTCTCAGTTGGGGCAAAACCACGACAGATGAATGCAGAATGTTGTTTACCAAATCCAAGAATACTGTAACAAGAAGACAGTCTATGGCAGCAGTAGAAAGTGAACTTAAAATAGCTAGAAGTACTTCTTTACACAGCAGGTATCAAACTTTTGGATCTTGCTGCCACAGGAGTTTTTTTCACATTCATTCACCTATGAAAAAATATTTCAGACACCTTCTCCTCTTTATTCCTTCCTGTGCCTGGTTACAGTGCCTCAGTGCTCAGATGCAGTGCAGGAGCCTAACCTTCCTCTGTCCATTTGCTGCTCGCATCTTCAGCTGTTCCCTTGGCATTGCTGTTACATTGGCATTGGGAATTCAGCAACTAGGCATGTGCTCCTAACTTTGAAGCATTACAGCACTACCTGCCACACTGTCTGGCAGTTCTTGTTCAGCATCTGTCCTTTTGCCTATGAAGATGCACAAGCAGGCACATTAACTTCTTTTCCAGGAAGGCAGTTTAGTTTATACAGCATTCTCGAGCTTTCCTGTGAAATAGGATGTAGAAAGTATGCTTGCAATACTTGGGGATGAGAGGCACAAAAATATGGGTGATAGGTGACTTAATGCAGGAGCAGGAGAGAGAAATGACTAGAAATTGCAATTTGTAAGCTAGTTATTTTATTAATGACACTCTCTGAGATTATGGCAAAATTAAATGGGACTTTACCTCCTACCATTGATGGAGCATGAACTTCTGAGTATAACAACTTCTGCTTTTGATGGGGTGTGAAATTTATGGTTAACTTTATTCATTATGTCTCCTTTTATGATTGAACAGAAAATGCAGCTTTAAGTCTTTTTGCTTACAAGCAAGAGAGAAGTGAATTCTGAAGTGATTTTGTTTCTTTATTGCTGCTGATCCTAAATATACAAATCTGTTAGACAGACCCATGCTGAAGAAATTTATATTCATATTCACAAGACAAGCAATTTCTCTTATCCTTACATCTATTTGAGAATTAATCTGTTATCATAATTTCACCCACAATTTTCAATTGTTATGATCAAGCATCTTGGTATTAAGGTCAATAAAAACATCAGAATAAAAATAATTATGATGGTGGTGTTACAACATCTTAAATTCCAATTTCAGTTTTAATCAACCCTTTGATAAAATCTACATTGATTTTCAAGGTTGAAGAAGGGCAGAGAGAGGACTGAAGTATTCTGCACAGTAAAGAAATAATTAAGTAATAATGAAAATTGCATGATTGAAACCAGTAGCTCTTTCTTCTACAAAGTCCTGGCTAGTAACATTGTGCTGGCTCACTTCATTTCCAGCTGATAGATTTCACTAAAAGAAGCTAAAAATAAATTCAATACTTTCCTAAAATGACTTTCCCATGTAAGCAAGTGCTGCAGTTGCCATAGGGATGTTATAACATCACAAATGGGAAGCAGTTCACATAGTGGTAAATAAGCACTCTGGTGGGCAAGTTGTCCATTTGAGCATGTCTGAAGGAAGAAATCTCTCAGACTGTATTTTTTTGAGGGAGGAAAGGTTAAAAAAAAAAAAAAAAAACCACTGGTTTAGTCTGCAATAGTGCAAATCACTGAACGTGGGTTTTTCACAGGTGTGGGCAACTGCACAGACGCAAAACACGTGCTACTTATGTTGAATGCTATAGCACCTAACCAGGAGGACTTATACCTTCCACTGAATGGGATAAAAATATTGAAAATATCTGTCCATTCTGTAAAAATGAAAACGTCGCCTTTTGTATTTAGCGTTTGTTCAGTGAGCCTGGAGCTGTCCAGCCTGTCCTGATTTTCTCTTCTCTTTTGTAATGCATTAAGAGACAGTGTTCTGATAGTCCATTTTTTGCCCTACACTGCCCACTTATTTGGAAAGTCAATAGAATTAAACACAAAAATGTCGGACAAGCCAAGGTTTCTTCATAATGTTCTACATCAGAAAATTTCAAAGGTCAGATAATGTAAATAAACAGTGACTTTACTGAAGTTGATACTATTGTCCTTATTTACAGTAAATATTACTCTTGTCCCAGCCCCCAAACTTTTCATTCTACCCAGAACAGAAAGCAAAGAGCTGGATAATAAAAACCATGGAAACCAGGAAAAAAAAAGCTACCAAATCCTATAAATAATCAATTTAGAAAAAAAAAACAAACCCAAAACCAAAAGGCCAGATTCTGCAACATCATCATTTAAATACAAAATATTCTGATAGTTTCCATTTTTTTGTTGGTGTTGTTGTTGTTGCCTTCAGCACATGTCTGAGGGCTTTTTGTTTTTGAGGCTGACAGTATTACCCGTCTCACCACTACCAACTTACTGTTTTGAATCCAGTTTCAAAGTGGTCCCTTTCCCAGACAGCTCTTTCCTGTTTGATGGATCAAGCCCTCTGAATTAGCCTCTTACAACACTGTTATGCCTCAGCTTTGAACTCATACCCACATCTTTCCTCAGATGAGTAATTAAATGCTAGGTTATCCCCTGAAGAGCACCCAATCCTCTTTGAAGTATACATATAGCTACAGGGCAAGTAGTAGAAGAGTAGGCTGGTCAAGGATGTTGGCCAGTAACCATTTCCTCTCTTTACTCATTCTTGTCTGGGATTTAACCTACACTACATCTGTGGCTCCATTTTACAACATTAGACCCAGAGCAGAGGCTGTACCATAATGTATTTATCTCAAAGCAGTGCTCTATGAGCAGACCGTGTCAGACTCCATGTCAACCCCAGTGTCTGGGCAGAATTATGTTAGAGGAATCACCCACCATCTTCCCTGATATATCTGAATTAAACTAATATTACTTGTGACCACATTTAGCAAATGCAGCCAAACTCTCTAGAATTTGAATGACAGTGCAAAAAAGTACCACACATACATGAAAATTCGAGATTTTCCCCCATCCTTTGTCTACAGTGTGTTCAGAGCCTGGTGGTTTTGGGAGAGTGAGTCTTAACAACTGGATATCTAAATGGTAGTTAAATGGTACTTAAATTGACCAGTGCTGCTAGAACACCACAGACCAGTCCAGATTTTGCATGAGATAAGAGTCATCCCTCCAGATTTTTAACAAAAATATTTGTGTTTCACACTAGTCACTTAGATTCCCTTTATGGTCAACAGAGAGGAATGACATAAGGTAGGCTGACTTATTCTGATCATTTTTGACATGTACTCAAGCATGAGATAAATAATGTGAACTCTACTCTGGATATGCCTATTTATCTCCTTTGTTTATCATTAAAACCTAGAATGAACAACTCACATGTGTACATTTACATGACAGATGTCTACATTTGGGCAGATATAAACCACCCTGGCTGCTCAGACTGACCTTGCAAGCAGTCAGCATTCTCTCTGAGGTTAGCTCGTCTGCAGATACCATGCTCCTTTGTAGAAGACAATGCCAGAAACTGCCTTAGAAGTACCTCAGAAGCCTTGCAGGCAACCACTGGTAGCAAGGTCAAATGTGACAGCTAAATCTACATAGTATGGTAGTGTCCACTTGCACACCATGTGTGCTGGATGCACAGAGCGTGCTGCCGGTCAGCTCTGGGAGCACCACCAGCATTGCCTCTTGCCCAGCTCTAAGTGTGTCTGGCCAGAAGGTAGCATTAGTGGGCAGCTATTACAGCATACACCCCACAGGTCTATATGAGTATAGTTTTTGTCAGGATCTGTCACCCTGTGTGTCACATTCCCCTGTTCTTGTCATTCTGCTTACATAGGTTCACATCTTGATGAGACGTCTTGACTGTTGCTGATAGTGACTCTTTTGAAAGGTGCCAGTATGTTCCTCCATGCATACTTTTGTATTTTAAATGCCAAGTTCAGGCCAGGAGTTGGACTTGATGATCCTTAAGGGTCCCTTCCAACTCAGGATATCCTATGATTCCATGATACACTTTGGAATAGCATCAACAGATGAGGTGGAGAACACTTTCCTCTAGAAAAGTCCACTGATACATTCCTACCAGGAATGGAAAGGCAAGATTTCAAGCAAAAAGGGAATTGAATACTTGTCTCCCACCTTCTCTATCCTAAGCAGGGAGCTATTGCTCAAAATTAGTTCTCCTTTCTGCCCATACTTTATTAAGATTTTGCTTTGCATCTTTCATTTTACCAAAAGTGGCTGGAAACAAAATATGCTGGAAATGGCAGAAACAGTAGCTTTCTACATCTCTGAATGATTTCTTTCAAACCAACGTGAACTCTGTTCAAAAAGGATTTTGTAAGTTTTGCTTTTGGCTAAAATTATAAGAAGATACTGACCTAAATGTACGGTGATTATTGGTTGTCCCAGAAGCGCAACTTTCAATGAAAAAGACACTGGAAAAAAATATGATTCAGCTGCCCTGTCCCACTTACTGTCTAATATGATGGCCTAATGAGCAAAGTTTAGATTGAAGGTAGCATTGATTTTTCTATAACTGAGTAGACCCCAGAGTGGACAGAAAAGCAGAACAGATCCTTGTACAGACAGCATTTTGAAAAGTCAGGGAACTTACTGCAGTTAGTGGCCCAAACAGTCTTGTGAAACTATTTGAAGTTTTTTTCCAAGAAAAGATCCATTTAAAAATTTTTAGAATTAACACTGGAAGAAAAATAGTGTTTAGATGGGTGACAGCTTCCATATTTTATTATATATTTGTGTGTGTATATATATAGTTTATATATGCACTACTGTATATATAGTTATATGTACAGTTTTATATTGATCATGACTAGAAAATTTACCTTCTTATGTCATGCATAGTCTTTCTGTTTATATGTATACATATATACACATAAACATGCACACATGCACAGACATATGTATATATAGCATAAGAAAGCTTTTCTAGTTTTAACCAAATGCACCAATTATTACGAAAGGACATACAAGCCCTACAGACTAATTTCATATAAGTTAGGGTGGCCTTTGTAATATTTTTGTGGTGTTTAAAGGGAACTCTGGTTTGAAGGTTATGACTCAGGTGAGGTTTTTATATAACAAAATAGAGAAGGGCAAAGCCACGAGAGACCTTTGTCAGATGCTTTCCCAAATGTCTCTAAGAGCAGCAGCTGAATATTCTCCCCTCTGGGATGCACTGGTGCTGTTACACCTCCAGCTTTTGCTGATACAGAGATTTTTGTTTCCACTTCATTGCCATGAGATGCAAGATGTTGATCAAGCAGGGATAAAAATTTAAATATCAAATTAATGTTTAATTTTTATTGTGCTTGTATCGGTTGTTTACAAATAGATAACTGAGTAGAAACAGTTAATCAACTGAATATGCATGAGCACATGCCCAAGTTTACACTACTGTCTGTATCAAGGTATGTGAGAGTGATACCATTATTGTCACCAAGACAATTGCCCACATAGGCTGGGTTACACACCCCAATAGCAGAACTAAAAGAAAAAGCTCCTTTGAAATGGCAGGAGTGTGTCTGCTGGGATATTGCGGTCACAGCAAGCTGTCCAAGTTGTGCAAGATGTGGAGGGATAAAGCAGTTCTGCTGACAGCAAGCCCCTACATCCTAATTCAGACTAGCCAGGTAGGTTCGTTTCTGTTCCAGACACATAAGGTGTGAGTGTTTCTCATAATGAAGGTGGTCGCTGAGGAGGCTGTTGAAAAAGACAAACCGTCAGTGGCTGCCCCATCTTGACCACTTCCACTACTGGATTTGCCGAAAAGCAGAAAGCAGTGGAAATTTTTCTACATCCAGGTAGACAGAAACAAACTCCCCAGCTTTAAAATCCACTCCCTTCCCATGTCAGGGTACTCCAGAAAATTGTCTCTGTCAGTTTTCCTAATCTGAAAAAAAGTAGTGGGACTCCATATCTTCAGAAAGACCTTTTCCTGTCCTCTTAGAGTTTATTTCTCCTCCCTTTTTGCCTCTTGTGCAATGTTTCTGCAAATGAATTAAATATTAAATTCTTGCCATAGTACATATGAGAGCTGACAGATACACTGAGCCAGCAGTGCTTGCCAGATATATCGTATGCCAGCTATCCCGCATCGGATACACTATGCTGGCAGGCACACCGTGCCAGCTTCTGACAGCACACGTTACAGCAGTTTCTGCAGCTTCTGGCCAGGCCAGCTGTAGAATTATAGAAAGTAAGGCTAGGCATGACATTGCAAGTGGTGTAGTTTATCCCGCTACCCAAAGCAAGATCAGCTGCTTCTGAACCATTACTGAAAGATGATTGTCTTACCAGTTTCTAAAACCAAGCAGTGATGGTAATCCTACAGCCCAGGGTCAAACTATTCCAGTGAATAACCATCAGACGGTTGGTATTGCTTTCTTATAATGTCTAATGCAAATCTGCCTTGCTACACTTTATGCTTATTACCTCTAGCACTGCTCTCAGAGAATGAGTATAGTTTATGTTCTTTGGCAGTTATCTTTAAAAGAGGTGTAGACTGTTAGTTCATCTTTCCTCCCACAATTCAGTCATCTCTTTTATAGACAAAATGAACATATTTCCTCTGGTCCTTCTGTATATAGGTCTTATTCTTTACGCTGCAGATCATGTTCATTGCACACCCCTAAACTCTTCATGAGAGTTAAAGACAACCAGTGGCAATACCAACTCATGACTTTGCTATAATCACAGAATCTAAAATGAAAGCATGAAGGTGAATTTTCATTTCTTTTCAGGGATGTAAAACTGTTTATTCTTTAATTTTTTTATTATATCTATTACCTATGCTAACCTGAGACAAAATGGTTGAGGTACTTTGAAGGCAGCACCACCCTAGACTCTATTTTTCTTTTAATTGTCATAGATGCAACAGTATATATCTCTGCCAAACTCTCTGCAATGAAGGTATGACCTCATTACACAGAGAAGAAAAAAGTGTACATGGTATCTTAATCTAGTAATAGATAGTGATAAGTCACTTATGCTATTTTATATGGAGGAGATGTATTTCTTTGTGATTGAAAAGAAACAGAAACAGCAGTGTAATTCAGAGGTTACTTGAGGTCCCTGATTTACTTATCAGTGTTGGAGGGCTGTGGCAAGTTCCTTACAGGTCTTTAGTTGACTGAGTGGTGATGTCAGCCCATCTGATTGAGATAATTGTCATGCACCAAAAGAAGGGGAATCTGCAGAGACTGCAAGATGGAAGGGATTTGACACTCTGCTGTCCTGTGTGGTAGCATACACATTCTCATCCCTCGTACCTCCAACTCTGACTTAAGGAACCAAGCACACAGCTTGAAATATAGCTCCAAACCCCTGCCTGCACCCTGATGCAAAAGTAATGCAGATATATAACAAGCACAGAACATCTACCTCCTATGGCTCTCTGGCACAATGGCAGTTGGAGCAGTGGTTGAAAAAGCACAAAATGCTGAAGAAACCCTGATAGTGACCACACATGGCCGCAGTACACACTGCAGGTGGCATAGATACAGGTAGTGTGTGGGTCTGTAGGTGACAAGCTTTGCAGGTAGGTTTATTAAAACTGGTCAGATGTGCCAGGACTCCTTACTTAGCTGTGTATTACCATGCTGATATCGTCTAACAGGAGAGTTAGCAATAGCAGTATATACCTCTTTCTCCTCACAAGGATGAAAAAGACACCTTTTATGTGGTGAATATGAAAATTGTTTAGCTGTGTTTACTCTTCTCTTTGACAAAGCCAAGTAATTTGTTGAGCAGACATAAACAACATGTGTGTTCTTGATATCTCTGCTACATGCAACAAGGTCAAAAGCCATAAATGCTCCAAATAATCCTTATAATATATAAAGTTCTGTGCCAAAGAATTGTAATAAAAGTCTGATCTATGCATGGAGACAATTTGTGCCTTTAGTACTGCTTGCACAGAAGGAAAAGATCTTTTCTTTCCTTATTCTTCCCCTAACTGAAATGTTTCTGAGAGGTTGGTGTATTTTTCAAACTTCCCTATCTTTAAAAAAAAAACACCTTAAAATCAAGAAACAAAACAACACAAAATTAGAAATAAAAATTTTTATCAGAAGACCAAAATCTTGATTACATTATTTAGTTTTATTTTCCATAAATATTGCCCTCCCCAGTTCATCACCAGCCCATACTGCTGGGTGAAATGATTTTTCGGCAAATAAATTTCACTTCTGGATTAATAGAGTCTCCTATACAACGAGGCCAGGTCCTCATTGAAGTACTTGTTCTTTGCAGATGTTCCCTGCCACAGCTCACTTTCCAGTTCTGAACATACTGAATCTTTCATTCCTCCTCTTCAGTCTGTGTACCAAATTAGTATCATTATTCAGACACCTTTGGTACTCGTTCCCTCTCCTTCTTTCTGCATGTTGGGTGAGTGATGATTTGGGTGCCTCTATGATAAGTTTATTCCCATCTCTCCCTTTTAAGTCAAAACAACTGTTTTTTTTTCAGACCATAAAGGAAAGTTTCTCTGTGCTCTACCTGACCAGGGTGTGATTTCATCACCTCAAGTGCAGGGAGGCGTGATGGTCTGCGTGAATCAACGTGTCACAGGAAATGTACATGAGTGCAGTGAGTTGCCACAGTGCTGGAGACTATGCTATAAAAGAAAATCTTAACCATCACTACTGTAAACTACAGACACATCTGTGTTTGATCAGTGTGTGTTTGACTTACACAGAGAGGTTATCAAACATGTCCTAAAAGTACTGCACATTTAGTGAGGAAATTGAGGAAATAACCTGAATATTTATCTCTGACACAAATAACACAAAATATATCTCTATGAGACCCATTTTCCACATTGCTAAAATGAATTAGCTCATTTACTCCACACTGACATTATTTGCCAAGCCAACACTCACAAGGCATGACATGACACTAATCTCAGTATTTTTTACAATGGTCTTTTCCACTGAAATGTAAGTCAATCAGTAATGTAGTAGCTAATAGAACTGAATGCTCCTTTGCAGTCCATACAAAGAACCATTAGCATATATAGAGTTTTATACTAGATAAACAATATATCCTAAAAATTATTGCCTCTATTTAAGCCATTTTAGTTGAAAAGAATCCATGGGATACGGAATTTCTTAGATTTGTTAAAAATGATCGTACACTCAAACACATGACAAACGTGTCAGACTTCCAAACTCTGCCCACTGCCTTTGCAGGCAAATATCCCCAAATTATTGCATGTATTTGAGCACTTGAAATATCACTGATGGCATCAGCATTGACTGTGTTAGCCTTAGACTACAAAAACCAAAGTCCTAAATCCCAAATTCCAGAAAAAAATAATTCCAACAGGCATACCCTATGCATGGCTCAAAATAAGCTGAAGGCCTGGGCGCACATCAGAAAAACACGGGCCACAGATTCCCATCACAGAGGGTGTCTTTAACCATCGTTGGGGAGTAGCAAGGTATGTACACCCAGCCAAAAGTCTTCTCAGTGCATCATATATACCAGAAGAAACAACCCACGTGTTTCTGAAGAATGTCCCAGCTTAATCAAAGGAAATTTCACTGATGGGATTGTGCCCCCCAGATATAAGGGCCCTCTAAGCTCTTCTTGGACAATGCAGTTTGATATCACCCTCTGCAAAAGGGTTAGGAGTGCTAGGTACAATCAAATTTTAAGACATTCCCATTATAAGAAAGAGTGAGGAAGTAGAATCTTTGGGAGACAAGACCCAGCATACAAAGAAGCTTCTTTCTGTCAATTCTTCTTCACCTCAAAGCCATCAGACATTACAGTCCCATATCAGGACTATAAAGCATCTTATAACCGTCCTTGACCTTATCATGCTGGGGTTTTTTACCTACCTGTCTTTTAAATGTTTTTACTCTTCTGTCGCCTAAAACAGGCTGCAAAGGAGTTAGCTGTTGTCTCAAGTGCACCTTTCTTCAGAAGCTGTAATCCCTGATATCAGAGCAGTCACAGGAATTCCCTGCTATGTTTGCCTTAATTAATTTTTGTATAGCTTAGAAGAATTTGATGATTCCCTAAATCAACTCCAGATCTTGTGACATTCTTTATTAATCATCTGATGATTTGGTCAGCTTCATCAACTTCATAATTAAGTGTAACAGAATTGTGACAACTTCTTGCCTTCCCTCCACTTTAGAGATGTGCATCTTGTGGACATCAAGGAAAATTAGTTCAACACTGTCTATGGGTGGCTCTGAGCCTTCTGTGAAGCATCTACAGGCAAATGAGTTTGTAGAAAATAATCTTCACAATTAAATGGCAATTGAATAAGTGAAAACTGATTTCATATATGAAAGTGGGATGAATGGAGCAAACAATGCATCAAGATAGTGAAAACAGAATGCTGGCTGCCAGACTACCTTACTGGTCTAAAATAGTCTGTAGGCATTTTTAGGCCATGTGACCAAATTCATTTCAGTGATAATTTACAGAGTTTCCTGTGAGACTCTAAAAATGGAGCAAGCAGTGTACATAGTTAAGAACTTTGTATTAGTCACCTTTTGCAAATCAAAGTGTTATTTTTTCTACTTTGTTGATTATAATTTCTTTGTTCAAGAAAGCTTTTCTAACAGTGTGAGTACCTCTTACTATTACCCATAAAAATGTTGCAACAGATTATGATATTGCCTTGGCAGAAGAACTAAGCCTCTCTTTCTAAATGACATTCACAAATATTTTGATTTTATTAGATGTCAAAATAATTTCTTCTCCTTTCATTAAAATATATACGGAGCAGTCCACTGGATAGTGGCTACCCACAGTTCAGAGTCAAGAGACATTTGTCTTATAAATATATGTTTCCATATTCATGCACCACACTGATAAAAGTTGATGGAGACCTCTAGTTCTGCTTGAATAACAGTCTGTGATTTTTAAACTGCCTTGGTTTTAATGCACTAGTTTTGCACAAAAGTCAGCTCTAAGCAAACAGAAGGAATTTAATAAGCACTGTAGATGTAGTCTGCCCAAATGTTTTTATAAAATAATTCCAAATGTTAAAAATTCAAGTGAAAAAATATATATGAAAAAAATTTCCATAGGAAGTATCTCCACAAGTGCAAAATGTCATGCATGAATTAATGTATCTGTTCTTATTCGGTAGTTCTATAGGGACTGAGTAAATGGCTGTGAGTATAGCATTAATAAACTCTAAAATCTTCCAAAAAGTATCAGTATTTGCATTATGTACATCTTTATATCTATGTAATAGAAAAGAAGGTCTGGTACAAAATTTAGAACTGCTCATCATTTGGGCTGAATGAAAAGTTATTATTTGAGGATGTTTTTCAGATATATGTTTTTAAATAATTTTTTTTTTTCCTTTATGAGGTGTTGTCAGTTTACACCAGCTTTGCATAGAAGTCTGGTAGAAAATGAAGGATGAGATACTTTGATCACTGTATAGCTGCAAAATACTACATAGTCAAATCTCTTAACACAACTAAGATGACAAAAATACTCTAATATGCCATTCTGGGAGATGTTAATAAAGTCCTTGCTTCTGTTTTCTAGAAATGCCCCAATTTCCCTGGGAGTTTCCTGAAGGTGCTATAAAGCCCTAATCTCTTAGATCAGCTTTTTAAAAGAAGAAATCAGTGTCATTTTAGGACACAGAAGATGTCAGTGAGTCACAATTCACTATTTAAGAAAGAAACAAGAAAATTTTCCTCAGTGGATTAATGAATGAGATACATTAATTAATACAGCAAGTCCTTCTCATTTCCTTTGCTGAGGGATATACTCACATTCTGGCAGCCAATAAAGCTTGGAAGGCCAGAAAATGTATTTGGGCCAGTTGAACATGTTTGTCTGCCAAATTAAATAATAGACCAGAGACACTGGAACAGGACTAGAGGATGTAGAAGATAAGTGAAAGCAGTGCCAACTGAGAGGTCTAATGGTCTTACTGGAAAGTGGCTGGAACAGCTTGCAGCTGAGATGAGACAAAAAAGTCCATGTGGATAGAGAAGCCCATCTGTCTCTGAAAGCGTTTTTTACACTTAATGTTTAGGAAAGATGCAGAAGTTATTTGGGTTCCTTGATTTGTATAGTGAAAGAAAATGGGAAAAGATGGTTATGTTTTTCTGACATTTTACTGTGACTTCACGTCCGCTTTTGCTTTGCTCAATAGAAAACCTTCTGCTTGAAGAAGCATTCAAATATGTGCCTAGTTTCCAACAGCTCCCTATGAGGGACTGAACTCCTAACTGAATGAATAGTCAGAATATCATCTACAACAGGTAGCTGATTCTAGCAGCAGAAAGACTCTATCCAGATGAGACTGAAAGGACACAGAAAAGAAACACTTTCTATGGTTTAAGGCACATTGATTGTTTACTTGAGAAGTCCCAGAAAAAATGCCTTCTCTACAGGATATGAGTTAACAGGAAGAAAAACCACACTGGAGTTTCTCAGCATCCTGGAGGCATGAGACTGCCTAAAACAAGACACAGAGTCTCTTGTCGTCTTCTAGCATGCAATAAGCTGATGGCCGACAGCTGATTGGAGAGTTTATTATTTTCAGTGCAGTGGTGGCCTTTAGAGAACTAATAGCTTCTATCTGAAAAAGGACTGGTTAAACAATTTGGGTGTGATTCAAGCAATCACTATACACTTGGCAGGTTTATGAATGCTGCTTAAACTGAAGTGAATTTTGTTCTTAAAGGCTTATGTTTTTTCAAGTATGGTTCCTCAGCAGTGTAAGTGTGCCGTATGCTTCACTCCCTCCAAATCCAAGAAAAGATGAGCTTGAAGCACAGGTATTTATAAAGCTGTTTGATTTTGGTTTGTTTTGTTGTTTTTTGTTTTTTTTTTTATTTAAGAGTATCACCATGTTTGTCTAATAGATGTGCCATGTCTGTCTAATGGATGGGACAATACAATGCATTTTCCAAAATGCTTAAAATCTGAAATAAATAGCTACATTTGTGCCCCACGTGTTAGATTAAAGTAAAAGAAAAAAAGAAAAGTAAGAAGCTATTGAGTTTTTCAAACTCAATAGCTTCTTACAGACTGTACTCTGTGTGCCGAGCACTCTTACCATGGACAGCCAAGAACATTAGGAAACTTACAGCTATTCACTTGCAGAGAAATCAGCCCTCATCGGGACAGGTTTTGCCTAATGTCTAGTTTGAGCCTCAGTTATTCTCCTTCAGAAATGTGTATCAATTCTCATAATTTGAAACAGGAGTTAACAAGTCCCTTTATTAAAGGCAGCTGCAACACCAGAAGATAAGTTCCATGCATTCAGGTATACTTCTCATACACTTCTACTGTTAGAGAAGCAGCAACAACTCTAAACTGATCAAGATAATAAAGGGGGGAATCAGATTAATGTGTTTTAATTAACATTGTTAATTGTATATTCAGCGTGTGCCTTCATTTTGCCATCACCAATGTTATGAAAGAAATGGCACACGGAACTTGCAATCACGCTTTTCCCTCATGATGCTAAGCAGAGCTTTAATCTAACAGCAGAGTGGTGAAAAGCTTCTTGCTGCATGCAGAAGTGGAGGTCTGAGATTACACCCTATCCTGGACGCCTGCTACAGGCTGCCACTGTTATGAATGAGGTTTTGGTCATTTGAGCTGGGGAATTGAAAGCAGCTGGATATAATGCTTGCCTTATGTGCTGCTGGCTACAGACGTTGGCATTCCTCAGCCGTACAAGTTTCCCCTCTCCTTGGAGCTTTTTGAGCGCCTTTTGAGTGCTATAATGATGGTAATAGGTGTATCCTCCTACTGTCATACGCAAAGTTGTTCTTCAACCCATTTTTTCATCTCAACTCACTATTAAAGACATTTCCCAGTTTGGAAAAATCTGGCATAAGTACATATATTGGTTGCCTGTGCTGCCTCTGACCTGAAATAGGAGCCCATTCATCAATGATAATGTTTTGTTTCTCTTTGCTGGTTAAAACAAGAATGCAATTTTCTCCATATATCTGAGCAAGGAATCAGTCAGTACTGGTGACACAGGGATACTTGATAGACTGTGAGTTATTTAAAATGAGTCTCAGATCCTACAGCTTTAAAATGGTAATCCTTTAATTAGTCATCTTCATGGTTTTGGTTTTGTCTTTAAAGAAATGAGCACTCTAGGTCTGTTGTTGAACTGCTCTTGCAAGTCTGAATAAGCCTTTATATTTCCCTCACGAATTGGATGACCACAGCATTGGAACTACATTTGTGGTTTATTTCTAATTTGTATTCTCTTGTCAATGTACATTTTCAAGTATAGAAGTAACTTTAAAAAGAGTAACTCTGCCCTAGCATAACCATCTGCGGCAAAAGAGTAAGTGCTTGGCAACACTAACTAGTTCATAGAAGCTCTTACTAGATATAAATAATCCTATTTTCTGGCAGAAAAAGTCCTCACCGTGTGATCTTCAGTTAGAGGAAAGAAAACTTATGTTAGTTGGCACACCTAGCAGCATAATGTAGTTATTATTAGAAAAGTGACCATGTAAAAATGGCACCTTGTTAAATAGTGTAACAACTCTTTGTGTGTACTCTGGGGCAGATTGGTTTACACTGTTTAAAACAGAAATTGACTTTTATTGCTTTCTACTCCTGTTAATACTGCTGAGCCAACATATCCACCCAGAGCAACAAGAGGCCAGAGCCAAATACTGACTGAAGTGTTTTAGCATGACCAAGGTGGACTTTAAACATGTCAGTCATTAATGCAGATTAAAAAAATGGGACTACTGTAGATTTCTAACAGAATCCTCTTTCTAAGAGAAACCCCAATCACAGGGATTTTGAAGGACACACCTGGAATGCCAAGGCGTTTTGTAGTACCAATGGCTTCCCACTTGGCAGTTGTGTGACCAGAAGTTTCAGACATGCTCCCTTGTTGTGGGTATGGCTGAGATTTCTGGACATGCAGACATCTGGTCAGAATCAATCTGTGTTTCTTCTCCAAGTTGAGTCCTCTGCTTCAGGGAAGCTTTGGACAGATTATTGACACATGCTGCATAGCAGTTGCTTCCAGGCCAGTGAATTAGATGTGTTCAGGTCTGTTTCTAGCACTGAGGCCATCAGAGAGAAATATGCCTTGTCTCTGCTCTTACCTCTATCCTCCTCCAGCTCAGTCTGTATTCTTCTGTACTCTTCTGCAAGAAGATTCAAACTCCAAGCCTTGAATTATGTACCCAAGAGAGCAGGTTTTGAAAAGACTGGGTGGTGTGTGAGGTCCTTCACACATTTTCTTGAAGCTGGGTTGTTGTGTTCCGGCAGATATAAAGATCATCAGGGCAGTAATAATATAGTTTTGTGAATAAGTCTTTTCTAAGTCTCCTGTTCTTGATTTCACGGTTGCCAATGCATTTTACATTAAGTAGCCCCTACAGCAGGAATAAAGAAACAGGATCTACCCCTACTCAAGGGCTGGTCACAAAATCTTTCCACTACAGCAAAACCCATAGTCTATCAAGCAGGATAGAGCAAGGAAACCTTATAATACCCCTGTGCCTGTGCAGAGCATGTGACTGTAATGTGTTCGGAAATAACCACTGGGAGAAAGGTGGTCCACGTTTAGGTGCTTAGGGGTAGCAGGGTAACAGCCATAGTGTCTCTGTTAATGCCCACCATCAGGGAGTTAATCAAATGGGGAACATGTGCACTGCAAAGTGAAGTGCCTGCACTCTACAGCCACCCTAGGGGCTGGGTGAGAGGAAGGGGTGCTGAATGTGCATGTTTTGAGGATAGATGTCCGATGTATTTGAATTTGATGGACCTGGAGTTTATCCAAATTCTGAGTTAGCTAATTCATGCACAAAATTATCTCCCCAAAATCGATTGTTCACTTTTGTCATGGATGAGAGTAATAAGTAGGACAGAAGAATGTCACTAGGGGTAGGTTTGTCTTTCCACATAGTGGTTAATAAAACATTCTTTGTACTAAAAAATTGCATTTGAATACGAACATACCCGATCTATAGCTACTGATGGCCTGTTGTCTTCAAGACAGAGAATTTGTACTTCTTCAGTACAATAAAAATGCAGCCAAACTTGTTTTATTTCCCTACCTTGTTAAAGATTTCCACTGAGTTGTACCACACAGTGTTTATATCACAGATTTTTCAGTACCTGATGTCTTTCGGACTTTTAGTTCTTCTTTACAAGAAACGTTAAATTCCTGGCTTTTTCAGTTATTAGTGATCCTACCTCTGAATGACTGAAGTGATTAATATTAATAAATATAATTAAAAGTAAATATTTTATTCGCTACACAATTATAATATTTGTGTGCTCTTATTTGTTTTATCATATCTCATGTTCAAGTTGTATTCCTAAATCTATTCATATGCAAGTTGAAACCAATGTTTACATGGAAACAGTATTTGTATTACAAAGCCCAATTTTATTTGACATTGAAAGTAAAAAGGTACTTAAAAAACTGCAAAATTCATATCTTTCACAAAAAAAAAAAAAAAAAGCTACTGTAGCAGTAATGAATGGCACCTGCCTTCTAGGGCATTTACAATAAATTTCCAAAGGAGCCTTTGCAATGGAGTTTTGATCATTTAAGTTCTAATATCCATTTCCAACTCCAAAAAGCATTGGATTTTTTTATTTTTCCAGAAAAAGCAACTATCCTCTGACTCACTGACATCATCACCACAGGTAATTTTGGTTATAAAAAATGGATGCTATATAATTTATTTTAGAGCACTTTTAAAGGTCTACAGTGCCGACTCAGAGATAATGGCCAGTTGCATGAAATGACATTTAAAGCAGCTTTTACATGACTGGTATGTAAACCTTAAATGTGACTATTGAGCGGCTGAGGGAGCTGGGGTTGTTTAGTTTGGAAAAGAGGAGACTGAGGGGAGACCTTATTGCTCTCTACAACTACCTGAAAGGAGGTTGCAGTGAGGTGGGGGTTGGTCTCTTCTCCCCAGTAACAGGCGACAGAACTCGAGGTAATGGCCTCAAGTTGCGCCAGGGAAAATTTAGGTTAGATATTAGAAAGAACTTCTTTACTGAGAGAGTCATCAAGCACTGGAACAGTCTACCCAGGGAGGTGGTTGAGTCCCCATCTCTTGAGGTGTTTAAAAGACGGGTAGATGCAGTGCTTAAGGACATGGTCTAAGGGTAGACTTGGTGGCGGTGGGCTAATGGTTGGACCAGATGATCTTAGGGGTCATTTCCAGCCTTAGAATTCTATGATTCTATGATTCTATTAGACGTTCTGTTCCAGAAGGTTATTCTTATTCAAATGGTTAGAATAAGCAACTGCTTTGAGATAGGTAGAGTTAGTTGTGAAAAATCCTACCCGTGATGTACAGAGGAGTATATACTGGCATAGACAGAAGAGTAATATGGGAATATATATGAAAAGTAATATGTGGAAATATATTCTCTTTCTTCAAACATAGTTTAGTCCTTTAATGCACTAAGGAGATGACCAGTAAGTAATCCTGTAGTTATTTTGCTTCAGTTTATTTGCCTCAGTACCTTTAAATTTTAAAACAGTGTCTCTTTCTTTTAAATGGGTGAGAATAAGCACATGAATGAGAGGTTTAAATAGTAGTGGTTGGAAAATACCTCAGGACTTTTTTCTCTTTCTGAAGAATTCTGGTCCCACTGGGCCAGAAGCAATATTTGTCCCTGACTTACCTGGAACTAGATTTCATCAGAGGCACAAAAAATGAGGAAAATAGGGCACGTAAATGTAAATCTGCTTCTCACATGTCTCCAGTTTCCACTGACGGGAAAGTTCGTTGTGTCTTGAATATACAAAACAAAAATTGTCATTTTTTCAAATAAGAACTTGCAGACCATTTCTGCCTGTTTTTCCAGTGCCATGCTGCTTTTGCAGCCACAGGTGAAATTGTGTGCTGCAGTGTTTGCAGAGCTCAGAGGAGCCAAGTAAATCAATACTAACGGGCTGGTAAAGGCTGCAGCTATCGACATACCGTCTGCCTTCCCAGCTACTTCATAACACTCATTAGTGCAGATACCATTGTAGCAGGTGCATTAGTGCCTAGCATTGCCAATAAAATTTAGGTGAGTATTCATATGCATTATGAATAGATAGAAATTTTTACTGGAACCATTAGATATCTATAACTGTCATTCCCGAATCACTTCATACTCTTTCCTTGTATATTGGTCTCATCATACAGCGATTCTGCTCCACTCCCTCCCCCCATTATTTTTAAACTCTCTATTGTTCTCAAATTTTATTTTTATTTTACTATGGTACAAAACCTGTCAGAGAAAATTGTCCTAATCTTAAAGATACTACCTCACACTTTTTATACATAAGACCTGTTTTAAGACAAATCTGCAAAATTCCTAGCAAAGTTTGGTTAAAAACCTAATTGTGTTCTAACTCTGTCTTTAGAACTCCTACTTCTTGATAATAAGATTTCTGAAATGTGAATTAATGGCTAGAGATGACCCTTATCCTTGACAATGACAAGCTCCTTACAATAGCAGAGAACAGTCTTCCCTTGCAACAAGTGCTTGAATTCAAGATAGTTGCTTAAAAAAAAATAAGATTAGAAAGATCTATATATAGTGTTACCCACACAGTTAAGTAAATTGTCAGTAAACCCAGACTTGATCTTAAATTAGACGTTTGCATAACCCTCTGACAGGCTGAGAACTTTCTGTGAGGTGTTTCTGTGAATATTTATGTATCTGCTCTGTAGCTCAGTAGTCATAAAGGTAAGATCTGTGGCACAGAACATATTTCCAGGTACTCTCAATTTCTAATATGGTGATTTTCATCCCATTAAAGCCTATTAGAGAGAACTGACACTTTTGGACTGACCTTGAACATAGCATGGGTTACAAGGTGAAAGTCAAACAACTTGTTTTCACAGTGACTATTACAAAGCAGGCAAAGACTTTATGTTCTTATCTAAGCCCACAGGGCACTGGCAGTTCCAGAGGAGCCAGCATAGAGAAACTAACACACTGTTCTTTCTCCATAAAAAAAAAAAGAACTGGTACGAAAGGGTTTCTACAGCCCTAAGTCCTTTCACTAAAATCTGTGGCTAGTTTAGGAAAGAAGATAAGGAAAGGAAAATGCAGGGCAATGTGACCCTCATGGTACAAACTATCTTGCAGAGGCTGCCCATCCACCACCGTTTTTACCAGCCACCAGTGGGCCTTATACACAATTGTTTCATTTTGTTCAATTCCGTTTGCACTGATGGCACATCATCCAGAGGCAGTGAGTTCCCAGGCTCCTTTACACCAAATGTGATAAAGAGTGCTTCCACTCTTTGCTTTTGACGTGATGCCTTATGGTTTCGCCATGTTCCCTCCAGTTGATGAGAAACAATGAAAAATTATTGAACATTTACCTTGTCATGCTTCTGTCTTGTGTTCCTCTCACTTTCTGTTGTCTAAGCTAAATTGTAGTGAGTTTAGGCTCTGCCTGTGTAGAAAGAAGGGTATCCATTTTCTTTGATCCCTACTGTTGAATTTTGTATCATTTCTTTTCTTATTCTACTGTACCATTTTGGCAGTGGAATGACGAGAACAGGGCATGATAATTAAAAGCAGCAGTTTACAACAGGAATTTGCACAACATAACTTCCTGTTTCACTTTCTATTCTCTTCCTACAGATTCTAAGCATTCAGTTTTCCTTTTGATGAAGTAATTTGATGGAGATTTCAAAAACCTGTGACTTTCAGATCTCTTCCTTCAGTGGTAGAAGTTCATTCAGAGTTGATAATTTGTATGTACAGTTGGGGCTGGTTTTACCAGCATTATGCAAATTACTGTAGATGAATTTTATTTTCCATTTTACCACTATACCATTTGGTATTAGAAAATATTTTGCAGAACACTATAGTCAATAGCCATTGAGGCTATTTTTGCTAAATGTACATTTTAAATTTTTTTAAATCATTTTTCAGTCTCTTGTTTCAGACTGGTTAAGACTATGCTCGGTCTCTAAGTCCCATATGGGACTCCCCTAACAAGAAATAGTTTTTATTGCTGTAATTTGTTACTGTTCTTTCGATCCATGAGACAATTTCATACTTTTCCACATTACACCTTAGTTTCTTTAAAAAACATTGAAATAGTTTATAGAAATCCAGGATGGGTTTGATGGGAAACCTTCTTCATATAATTACTGACTCCCTGAAAGAACTGTTGCCTCTTAAATTTCTGAGGTTTTAGATGTTAAATATTCTCAAATATATTACATTTATTTATATGATTACTAATATAATTTCTACTAATTGTCCTGGACTGAAATCCAGTGAAATGATAAGTGAAATAACACAATCCATATTTCTCATCTATTTGAAATTATGGAGAAAGTGGAACACTCTGATAGCATGCTGTAGAGTTATAGTGTAAAAAAATTAATCTACTGTACATTTGTTAAAGCACTCCACAGTGAGACTGAAAATGAGGAGGTCTAAGCTCTTTTGCTTGCTTTACAAAACATAGAAGATGTCTGAAAAATGAGATGGAAAAAATGGGACTCATTGTCTTGATATGTATTAGTAAAATGGATTTAGGAAAGGTGGGGACAATAAGACATGCTTGGCTTTTCTATAGGAAAAAAATTCAGATTATGTTTCTGCATATGTCACTAGAGCTTAAAAAAATCATTTAATCTAAGACACAATTTTTTCTATGCATTCATGAAAAAAATCTTGTCTGATTATTTCCTTTTTGCACCTATGTACACATAAATACTTCAGAAAGGGGTGTATGAACATCTCTAATGATGTCCCTTGTTCTCTCTCAGATTTAAACAAAGAAGAGATGTAAATGTTGGCAAAAATGTTGTTAATGAATCTTTCCACAAGACTGACATGACATTACCTATATATTTATGGTTCAGCAATAGCAGAGAATGAAAGCCTCAAGAGGGGAAAAGCAAAAGGTCTTTCACAGTGTCTTTATTATAAAGAAACAAGGGTTATCTGTTAAAAGAAAATTGGGTTATGTGCTCTTTAAGTACAAATATGTGACAGGTTCAAATAGCCATTTGAAAATAGTCTTCAAACAAATTTCCTTGTACTGTGCTATAACTTCTTTTCTCTAGCTTAACAAAGCCTCTCAGTAAGAATTTGTAGAAAATTTGAACAAAGCCACAAGCTATTAACTGTTGTTAAAAATAACCACTATCTTCAGAAAGTCCTTTGCTACTTCAGCTACAGATGGAACTTGCTGTTCCTTCAGCAATGTAAGTGGTAAGTGTTGATTTAGAAACAAATCAAAATCACTCTTAACCACAACATTTATCTAGGCCTAGTATGTGCATTATGCAAGAGAAAATGGTTGGGGTTTTGTTTCTTTGGGTTGTTTGGGGGTTTTTTGTGTGTGATGGATTTTTTTTTCTTTTTTTATTCATGCTTTACATGTTTTTATCCTCAGGATTAGGATTATGGTGATGACAGAAAATACCCTGGAGACCTAAGACATCTTTCTTGTTTCCCTTGGAGTAGCTCCTGTTGTTGGAGACACAAATACAGAGAAACTGCTGTGTTGGATGGAAATATGCTATAATTTGAAATGTAAATGAGTAAATACTGTGGTAGGCATAATGACTGTTGAAACTACATAGTGCCGGGTTCTTCAAGAATGTAATCAGAATTACAGAATATTTCAAAAACAGGTATTTAAAGTGAGTGAAGAGTTATGATCTTTTACTAATGACTTTTGCAGTAGGTACTGTTTCTTGGTTGCCATAAAATCTTACCAGTATTTTCCCCTTTGGAGTAAGATCATCATATACAGAGGAAGTATTTCTAAGAAAACAGTAGCTGGTAAAACTATGAACGTGCTCAAAGATAACACCATTTTTCCATTGCCACTTCCATGAGAATTTGCAGTAGTAAATATATGATTCTAGTTTAATATTAGTATAAATATAGCAACATTTATAATTCACTAATCTGAGTAGCTGTCTCTCTCCAACATCTCTTTAACAGAGCTTTAATAAGACTTTGTATGAGTTAACAGCCTTCATTCATGTATCACATTAAAGATCATGAGTTGAGTAGTTTTCATTCATCAGTTGCTGGTTTCTTACATGTTTATTAGTATGCAAATAAGCACTTTATAATAAGTATGAATCAAATGGAACTTTTTTATTTCCTTGCCTCTTCTCCTCTGTCTTATATCTGCTGCCCTTAATCTTTCTTTGGAACTTACTTTGCCAAGCCATAGAAAAATTGGAGCCTCAACCTGTTGCCACAACGCTACTGATCTGAGCTGACTGAGCAGGAGTGCTAGTGAGACAATGCATCACAAACACACCCTCAGGTTGATCCCAGAAGGTGTGTTCATTTGTCTAATCTTTTCAATTCCACCCTTCAAAGGACCCAAGGCACTAGCCTGTAAGCCACTCAGTTAAATCCTCCCTTTCATATAGATAAAGTGGTAGAGTTGCATACATCAAAGTAAAAAAGCTGGTTTGGGGAATGATGATTCTTAAAAGCCTCCTGGTAAGAATGCTTCTTCTCATGATGTTCTAACATTTGCACAGGCCTGCACTGCAGCTGTGTCCCTTCATCCTCACTGTGTCCCAGGCATTCTTCTGCAGGGACATTTGTAGACTTCTCATGGCTTCTTTAGTGGCAATATTCCATTCTCATGACAGAAGTAAAAGAAATGATTATGCTTTTGAGTAATTTTTCCAAAATTTGTGTGTAGGGTACACCCCATCCTCCCTGAATAAAGGGAGTGTGCTGCTGCTACCAAGATGTGACCAGTCAGGCTGCACACTCCTGAGGCTGCCCGTTTAGCTGGACTGGAGGAAGGTGGGGGCTGCAAAATCCTGTGTGTGTTAACCAACACAAGGAGCAGTACTGTGCAGCATGGCTGGGAGCAGTAGCAGTAACGTGGAAGGGTGTTGTGCTTCAGGTTACACGGTGGCAAATGCAAGGATGTTCTCACCGAAGATTCTAGACCAGTCATACAAGCAGAAAATCCCGTGGCACTTCCTGGGTTTGCCAGGTGGCACAAGCTGTGCCACCTGGCATTCACACCTGCCATCTGCCATTCACACCTGTGATTATATAGGTCTTTCAAGGATTTGGCTTTGAAGGGAAAGCTGAAGGCACTCTTGCAGGACATCTACTGATTTATTTTAATTATTATTACTATTTATTTAGCATATCCACTGATTTCAGAGAGTTCTGTAACTGCGCATAGCTCAAACTGGTTATAACATTCATTACTACTTTACAGTTTAATAACTCATATACCACAGTAAGTCTCCTTTCTGCCATAGCATGCAGTAGAGCTTAATATGTGCTCCTTTTGGGTGAAGTACCTCTTAAATAAAAATGTGGATGCCTAAATAAATTTTCTTCCTTTATTTTAGAGGTTTCTTGGCTGTTGGGTTTTCTTAGTGGCTTGCTTTTGGGTTTTCTTTTTTGTTATTTTTTGTGTGTCTGCTAATCTTCTCAAATTTCCTGGACTTTCTTTTTCGCATTCTCAAACAGGGCTTGTTTTTCCATCATTGCAGCAACATTTGCTCAGCCTGGATTACTTAAACTTTAGAAAATGGAATACGCACCTTCCACACAGGAAGATACCTGGACCAAAGTATCAACTGCATTGCACCAGTGGAAATCTGTAGTTGATGCAGTTACAACAATATAAAAAATGCAAATGAGATGTCTTCAAGACCCAGTACTTTAATTCCTTGAGTAACTAGTTTCTCAGTTTAATCTTGTACCAATCAATCTCAGTCAGAAGTGGGAGGAAGAGAGAGAAAAAGAGAATTTAAGTAGAATCATTATACACATCTTAGTTTAGCAAGCATCTGATTCTATTATTGTAAACCTTATCAAATTTTGTTACTCAGTTCTTTGGTTTGTTTTCTGGTGTTTTCTTTGGACAAAGAAATTACTTGCTTTCATCAGGTAAGTGCTAAGCACATGTTGGAACAGTAATTAGCAAAAAGGAAATGTTACTTCTTACTTTCAGGTCCACCAAATATTATAATTCATGTCCCTCCTTTCTCTGGAACACACAGTTATACACAATTCATATCATGATCTTATAAACCTGCCATCTTTTATTTTGATTCCTCAATATTATTTTTTAATCAAAAGTGAATTGTAAAAAAACAGTTAAAAATTCAGACAACCTTTTCATGACACCTGTTTTCCTGCTTCTTAATCTGTTACCTGAATGATGCTGCTTTTTCTGCTTAGAAGAGTGAAAATAGTTAGCACACTATCATCTAACCTGTCTACCTCTTCTCTGTCTGGATAAAGTTTTAAATGTATAGATAAATACTAAGTGTATCTAAAAAAAAGAGAAACAACATAACAGTAATCCCTAAATCAGCTTTACACGCTGCCATAACATCAGAATTCCTTGCATCATTTAAATAGTAAACTCATAACATATTCTAATGTTATTCATGACTATACTCCCAGGGGAGGAGAAGACCTGCTGAATTGTGTTCTGAGAGGTAGGCTAGCACAGACATGTATTGGTCTGGACAAGTAAAAATGATCAGGGACGCCAGTCCTTTAGAGTAGGACTAACCCACTTTCTAAGTCAGTGACACCAAGTAGTTTATCTGTTTTCTTGGAAACATGCCTGTGCTTCTGTCCCAGTCCCTCTTGAAATGTACTGAACGTAGAGCAGCTGCCAAGCCGGATGAATTGCACACTAGGGAGAATTGCTGAAAATAAGCAGAATGAAGATTGAAAATAGGACTTGGGAATAATTGCAGTAGAGAAAACATGCATGGTTTTTCTCCACTGCGGTTTCCTCATGACCACTTTTCAAATGCTTCACATACCATGGAAAATATTCTAGAGAAGAGGTGTAGTGGCTTGAGCTGAATCAAAAAGTCATGGCTGTCAAGGACTTTTAACCACCAAAGGTTTGGATCAGGCCCTCAGTCTCCCAGCATTCTGCATTCAAGGGCTTGCATGTTACTGAGAGACTTAAGAGAGTGCACTCAAGTACAACATGTAGTTTGATGTCTATGTCCAAAACTGAAACCACGATCTGCCCAGCTCAGAGGCTGACAGAAAGTAGGACCACATCCCCAACTGCACATCCCTCCTCCTGGTTCCCTGACTAGCTCTGTCTTCTCAGAGCTGAGCAGCCCAGTGGCTATTTCACAAGCCATCATACAGAGAATCCAACAAGCAATTGAAACAGACTCCTGGAAAAAAATGAAGTTTAGTTCCTTAAAAGTCAGCTGGATAAGCAATTCCTCCTGGGGATACAATTTGGGAGCTCATTCTAGAACCAGGGAATTATTTCATCTTATTTCATCTACCACACAGGATCCACACCTGTATTTTCTCCTGCTTCCTATTCATTATTGGCACTTTAATGCATTATGGGAGAAAGAGGGAACATTTCTAACTCCTCCTGTTGAATAAGTGTTACTGTACAAAAGAATGCAAGATTTATGGTTTTATAAAGAGAGGAAGACGAAACACAAAGCAAGACTTTTTTTTTCTGTATTCTAGCTTGGAAGTAGCCACCTAGGTTTCTTGTCCTGATCAGAGGCTTTATAAGGGTTTAAGGAGCAATCTCTGTGTAAAAAAAATGTGTAAATAAATACTGTTTAGAAAAGAATTAGGATCCAGATATCCTATTGCTAGAGTATTAGCCATCGAGCTATGAATAATGTTCATATATTCGGCTTAAATTTTTGTTCATTTTCCAATCCAATCAGTACTGATTTTTTTACTCTGTAGCTTAGTCTCATCAGGATAAGGTCCAGACTTCCTTTATCCCTAAATGTATTTCCAGCCATATGTCCAGGCATATCCAGAGTCATCATTTGGGACTGCAGAAAAATTTCGTCTCAGTTCAAATTTTAGCCACTTAAATCCTTGATTAGGTCTGGTCCTAAATTAACCAAATATGTGTATGCCTCCATCAGAGTGTCAGGTCAGGAAGCAGAGAAATGTCTAGTGTATACAACTACCATGTATATGTTCTTCCTCAGATTACTAGTAGTGTAAATTGGGACTGAGATCTCCCTGCAGATGGGTCCCAATCTACCACATGACAGAATCCATTTCTCCTGCAAATAGCTTAGTCACTGCTGGTTCTGCCATATTACCACAAAAGGAGTTGGTGTATATATAATGGTTTGATCAAGACATTCCATGTGGTCACACTGGAGTATTTAATAAGAGGCAGCACAGTCTCACGTTCTCCACTAAAATATGGAACAAATAAAGCATGTACCTAAATGAAAATATGCATCCTTATGCCTCTTCACCCAAATATGTCTGAGTCCCATTCTTGAATAAAACATAGATGAATTTGGCCTTCAGTACTTAAAGACAGGCTTTTCTGGCCTTTTTTGCTTAGTGACTTTTTTCTAGTCGTCACTGATAGCACTTCATTTTTGGTCATTAACACAGCTATAGTATAAGAACTGTCCAGTTCTCATGGCTAGTACAACTACAGGACTACTTCTATTATGAAGAAAGCTAGGCCTGATCCTCAAATTATAGACCATGTTCCACAGTATGAAGTGCTTTGCTTGCTCAGACATACGTATCGTATGCATATTTGATTTTAACACTACCGTCCTTACTCAAGAAAAACAGCCCACTACGGTAAAATAATAGTGTAATTTAGCATCTAGTAACAATCTATTCTCAAATAACATTATTCTCCCATCACCACTGTTGCTTCTTGTTTGAATAATTGTTGTTCTTCTCTCAGCTTTCTCCAGCTTTATTCATTAATTTTCTTTTTCATTCTAGTAAGAGAATAAAACTTGCCAAAACTTCAAGGCGAGGACACAGCATTCACATAGCATTATGTTAATAAGACTGCAATGGATAGTGTCATATTTCCTCTCTTTATTCTTCTTCATACAGTCTTAATATGTTAAGTACTTTTGGGGGTCTATGTTAAATATTGAGCAGTGTGGTGTTTGCAAAAAAATCCCAACCCGCTCCTATGTACATATTTTTTTCATCTATAAAGAGAAATACACTCATTTTCAATGAAGGTGATTTTTATGACATGGAAAGACAGGAAAAGAAAAAAAATTAGAAATTAATTTCATATCTGTATAAAATCTTCCATTGTGAAACTCTTTCTAAAATCTCCCATTGGTATTCAGAGTGAATTGTGAAAATAGCATCATGGACTTAGACTCTAAGCTTTTCTGTGGTCTCATTATTTGGAAAATAATATGGGTTTTGATTGTGTCTGTATGTATACATATATGCAGTCATACATGAACATGCCAATAGTTATAGAGTGCCATCTGCTGACATACAAGACTAAATAGTGTTTGTGTTACAATTTTAGGATCAATAAAGTTATGCCCTTCAAAGACTTTCTGATAAAATTGTACTAGCAAACAAAGCATGTTACTAAATTTTAGGAAGATCAGAGGTGGTTTATTCCTACTTTGGACTCAATGAACCATCTATAGTGTATTCTGCTTTAATTCATGCCATTGCTTAATCTTTCTATCTTTCCTATCCTTTTATTCTTTTGGTTATAAATAGAAAAAAAATAGTTTGAGACAGGCTTGTGTAAAATATTGTTGATTTTCTTACATGCTAGCCTACTTAGACCAACAGGTTATTCTCTTGTTGATTTATTTCTTGTAGAAATAAATTACACAGAGTCCAGGCGTAATATAAATAACAGTAGAGGTGTTCACAAGAAGCATTCAATCTCCTATTTGGGAACGGTAATCTAAATTTATTCTTCAGGAAAAAAACCTCTGCCTTAAGTATTCGAGCCATAGAAAGAAGATGACAAACAAACTTTTCCACTTGTCACAGTTTCCTCACAGACGTAGATCCAAATTTCCAGCCATAAGGCATTTCATTCAAGACTGAAAACTTGCTCAAATGCCATGTCTCTTATGATTGATCAGTACTTCCCTCTTGTGGCCTGTCCCATTAAATATTTCTTGCAAAGGTTAAATTGCTTAGAATCATAGAATCATA
>VXBZ01002760.1:1350-21070 GCA_013399135.1 Heliornis fulica
TTGGGGGGGGTGGATCTGGGGTTGAGGGGGCGCTGGAGGCATCGAGGGATTCGTGTAGGGTTGGGCCCGTGGGGCACTGGGGAGCCCGGCTGGCTGTGTGTCTGGAGGGGCGGCAGCAATTGGGCTCCCCCCCTACCTCAAGAGACGAGCCCTCCATGGGGGAGTCATGGGGGGCTGCGCCGAGGGGACACACGGCCGCCTTGGCTGGAGAGAGGACCTGGGGGTGCCTGTGTGGCCTCGGGAGGTGGTAACGAAGGGAGCTGCGATGAACGGGTTTTCCCCGGAGTGAAGTGGATCTAGGGGTGGGGGGCTCTGTGCAGGTCCCCGGGAGTGTTGGGATCCACGGGGGCTGAGTGCAGGTCAGGCCTGGGAGCGGAGCACAAGTTGTCTCCGGGGTGGGAAGTGCCACCATGTTGTTTGTGAGCCTCAGTCAGACCTTGGGACTTTGGGGCCTCTTCCCACGGACCTGTTGACCCAGGCGAGGGGGTCTTGGGCAGCTCCTCCCCCACGCACCAGATTGCAGCACGTGCGTAATGTACAGCATCTTGGAAGCTGTGGTTTGGTTTTGGTTGGGTTTGTTGTGTTTTGTTTTGGCTTTTTTTTTAAAGAAACCTTTCTAAACCCCTGTGCCTCTGGATTGTAGCAACTGTAAATATTTGTTTGGAGGGAGGGAAGACTCTTTGTTTCAGTTGTTTGTTCTGTGGGATCCTTTTTCTTTACCTGGGAGGGTACAACCCTTGCAGGGGGAGGGGAAGAGCAAGAGGCATCAGCTTCAAGCTTGTAAGCCCCTTTTCCCCAGAGCTGGATGGGCCTGAAGCAGCTCGGAGCATCTGTTGACAAGGACAGAGGATGCAGCAGTGGTGGTGGCCTTTCCAGTGCCCAAGGTTTCTCTGCACCATCCGTCTCTGTGGCTATCGGGGGTGATCACTGCTTGTGTAACACAGGTACCTGTTCCAACAGGAACCACGATGAAACTTTTTTTTTTTTTCCTCTTCCCCAATCCTCTCGCCGTTCATATTATGTATTAGCAACCGACTGTCGGAGGGTAATGACTTTGTGTGTGCAGATCCAGACTTGTTAGCTGCAGAAAATGGCTTTAAACCCCATTAGGTGAGGGGTTTATTTGTGCGTCCTGTCGAGTCTGGTAATCTGAACGTGCCTTAGGGTTGGCTTTAGGCTGGGGTTTGTTTTAACCTCAAGTCAAATCCAGCCCTCAGATGGTGTTTCAGCTTTTCTGTGACAAATGGTAAAGCAGGACCTAATGCGACTCATCGCGCGTCTGCTCTCAGACTTTCACTTTGCGTTTTATACCCAGCTGGTGTTTATTAACAAAAAACAAGAATAATAAATAAACAGGAAAGGGCCAACTGACTGTGTGCATCTCCTAGAAACTCGGATATCAGTGGCTTTGAGATTGGGTGCTGCACGGCTGGCTGTTGTCTCTGCTCCATGTGTCGTGTACCTTTTCCTTCGTGCTGTCCAGTAAAAGGTGTGAGCTCAGCCTGGCTTCAGGGGGGCTCTAAGGCTGTGAAGCGTTCGCTGCTTGAGCAGCCATGATGCACGCTCGGTGTGTCTCTGCAGCCAGCGACGGCTGCCCTGGCTGGTAAGCTTTATACTGGAGCTCTTAACAGCTGCTTGTTTCAGGACAGGTTGGAAAAGCATCTGAGTTTCTGTAGTGCTTGGGAGCCGTGAGCCTCTGTGTGCGTTAGTAAATAGGGTAGAAAACACCCCCTACACTCCTTCCTTGAAAAAAAAAAAAAAAAAGGATAAAGGGAAAAAAAATAAACCAACAACAACAAAAAACCAAAAGGTGTCTGCAGCAATGCTTCCAGGGTGGTTGTAGGTAGGCTTTGTTTGTGTGCTTGAAATAAAGCAAATGAATACCGTGGGGAGCGATCTTGGGCCAGCAGATTTTATTGTTAACACCTGCTTAAAATACTTACCCGGTTAAATCAGGCAAACTGCGTGGTCCATAAGCCGTATCTCACAACTTTCCAAGAAAGACTTCTCTAACTGGAAATTAAAAAGAGTGTCCAACAAGCATTCTTGAACTACTTCAGCTCCTTGGCCAGACAGCTCGGGGTTTGGTTTTTTTTTTTCCTTGGGTACGCCGCCGTCGCTGCCAGTAGTGGATGCGCCGGAAATCGCTGTTGCGAAAGTAGTGAAGTAAAACGTCAATTCTCTTAACAGCAAGCAAAGTTCACTGGGTGTTGACCGGTGGAAATATGTTCCCTGCCACACAGCCAGCGTGGTTATCTGAGCAGACCGAGGAGGAATTGCTCATCTTAAGGGAGAAAGCTGCACTGGTGTTACAGGGATGAAACTGGTGCTCGGCTGGTGCTGAGCTTGTGGGGTCAGAGCCTCGCGTGTGAGCAGTCGTATGGGGTGGGAAACCCTCTCTTGTCCCTGTTATTAAAGCCACTGGTTTCCAGCTCCCCTCCTCGTTGATTGTGAACATATTTGTTCACATATTGTGAATATTTCTTTTTTCAGCAGAAAAATGAGCATCACTGCACGTTATAGCACACACACAGCCCCGACAAAAGCTTGGGTTTCTAGAACTTTCTGCGGGCTTTGTGGAAGTAACCTGTGAACTGCTGGGTCTCAGAAAAGGCTCCACGTTAACAACTTGTTCCTTAGGCTCTGAAAAAACATGCCAGTTGCCTGAGAACTCGCAGCATGGACGTGAAGTCTCAAAACCCATCAATAAGACCCCATATCTCTGCCTTGCCATGTGGCTGGTTACCTTCCATGGTACTGGTATGGTCTGAGTGGCTCCTAAACTGGTTTCCTAACAAGTTAAAACACAAAATAGGTGTCAGACCAGAGCCTGGAGAAGGAGTTGGGAGCCATATGGCTGTGTCCTGACTTGAAATGCAACAGCAGCAGCAATGTCAAGACTTCACCTAATTAACCTGTTAATGATGAGATTCCTGTCAATTTGCTTATTTAAAATTCATCTAGAAGCTCTCCTTTTGTGTTGCTTGAGTAGATGCAGGGAAAGTTCTTCAGTGTGAGAGGACATCCTTCCTGCCTTTCCTTTTCCATTTAGTGTTTTCTAGTCAGCCTCGACATGTTCCTGTCAGGTTCAGCCTGTGCCAGGGGACTGAACAAGTTTGGACTTTTGTTTCCAACTTTAAATACCCTAGCATAATTTTTAGTTTCTGGATGACTTGCATGAAAGTCTGTTGGGGTTTTGTTTTGTTTGCATAGTACTTTGCCACTAATGGTAACTCTGTTACATTTAGCAGCAATGGGTCAGTAGATTTCATAAGGAGCAAAAGATGTGCTGTGATCCAAAAGTGGGAGGAGGAATTGATGGGGCAGCAAAATGTGGGAAAGATAATTCAAGGTGGTAGTACTGCATCTACGGAAGAGCAAATCTGTACTTGTTGCTTTGACTCCTTTTTGTAGGAAAAGAGGAGCAGTGTGAGCATCCAGAACTGGCCTTGCACGTGAAAGCAGCGGGTAGGGGTGAGCTGACTCTGGGGCTTGGAGAAGGTGCTCGTGCCACCTGTGAGGTTGGTGTATCCTAGGGAGGGCCGTAGGGGTCCTGGTTGTTGAACCCAGGTGGGAGCAGAACTTAGGTGAATATAACAAAGAGCAAATCTTTGTGTTTAAAGTCTTTGTCAGGTGGCTTTGTGCAGCAAGGCCCTGGCTGCTTCCTTGAAGCACCGTTCTTGGGGTGATTGAACGGGGAGCACAAAGGGATTCCTGGAGCAGGGAGTGGATGTTCTTCCTGGCTTGCTCTTGGGCAAAGGTTATTCCTTCCTTCTTTACCTCGGCAGAGAGCGAAACACTGAAAGGTATTTCATTCTTCCAAGCATGTTTACACATGTCCCTCTTCATTACAGCATCTAAAGAAAGAGCAGAGGTACAAACTCAATTGTTTTCCATTTCTCTTGCTAACATTATGTTGCAGCAGCATTAAACCATCACTACCAGATTGGGTCTCATTAAGTTAGGTGCTGTACAGAGACGTAATAAATTGCAGCTCCTGTTCCAGAACCTTGTGAAAGCTCCAAAGTCAGAGGAATCATTCTTCTTCCAGCCTCAATTCAAATCATTGAAAAAGAACAGCAGCTTACAGTCTCTGCAAAAATCTGTTTATCTGGTAAATCCGTGGGTGTTTATTGGCAATTTTATCAATGATCATCTTCAGGTTAATTATATTAATACATCCTGATCAGGTAATGCTTTGCCCCAAGAAAAAAGTGTCATCTTTCATGGCACAGCTCCAGGAGGTTTTGGGAAATGGATTCCAGAAGGTGGTTAGCACCGTTACATTAGATTTTGCTGTGAAACTTTCCCCTGTCTACCTGCATAGATGTCTTAACAGATGCAATCCTTTGTGAGAATAAATATATGCAAAATGAGCTTAGATAGTTGCTGGGGGAGGGGAAAAAATGATCTTTGACTGTTGGAGCTTAATATTTTTACAGAATCTCAGAATGACCAGGTTGGAAAAGACCATTAAGATCAAGTCCAATCATCTCTGTCCTCTCCTAAACCATATCTCTGAGCACCTCATCTCCCCGTCTCTTAAATACACCCAGGGCTGGGGACTCCACCCCCTCCCTGGGCAGCCTGTCCCACACCCCCACAGCTCTTTTGGTGAAAAATTTCTTCCTAACATCTCATCTGAACCTGCCCTGGCGCAGCTTGAGGCCATTCCCCTTGTCTTGTCCCTGGGCAGAAGAGTCCATCACCCTCCTCTCTACAATCTCTTTCAGATAATTATTACAGATTTTGGTCTCCCTGGAGCTCAAATCCAGGGGCCTCACTGGTTTGAATTTGTTTTTTCCCTTTAATGGGGGAATTTGGTCCAAGATGGCCTTCACATATTTTCCTGCCCGCTAATGTATGTGGGACACATGAGGGATGCAGACGCTTCCGTGCTCCTGCCGGGACTGATCCCACTGCCACCCGTAACCTGGGAGTCTGGGTGGGTGCTTGGCAGGGAGCAGAAGTGCACCTTGGGCGAGGATCGAGGAGAGCTCCTCTCTTGGCAGTGCCCCCTGACTGTTTTGGGTTTTTTAGGACCAGCACCGTTGATGTCACGACCACCCGCGCTCTGCCTTGGGTTAGGCCGCGGTAAAGGTTTGCTTCAGTATAAATACCAGCCACATCCACCCCTTGAGTGTGAACAGAGCTTTCATTCTGAGGATCTGCAGCTCAGAGTCAGCCTTGTTTCAACAGCTTCTTTGAAGGGTTGGGTTTGTGTCTGAGCAGAACGTCGTGCTGAGCAGATAGAGCAGGCTCTGCTGCAGCTTCTGTAGCACCTTTCATGCAGACTCATCCCCGGGCATCCTGCGAGAGGGGAGCTTGCTGCCCTGGCTATGTCACAGAATCACAGAATATGAGGAGCTGGAAGAGACCTCAAAAGATCACTAAGTCCAACCCCCCTGTCCCAGCAGGATCATCTAGACTAGATCACATAGGAACATGTCCAGATTGGTCTTGTCTCCAGAGGTGAAGACTCCACAACCTCTCTGGGCAGCCTGTCCCAGTGATCTGTCACCCTCACAGGAAAAAGGTTCCTCCTTATATTAAGATGGAACCTTCAGTGTTCCAGTTTGGAACCATTTCCCCTTGTCCTGTCACTGGCCATCACTGAGAAGAGCCTGGATCCATCCTCCTGACACTCACCCTTATTTATAAACGTTAATGAGGTCACCCCTCAGTCTCCTCTTCTCCAAGCTGAAGAGCCCCAGCTCCCTCAGCCTGTCCTCAGCAGGAAGATGTTCCACTGCCTTCATCATCTTGGTGTCCCTGCGCTGGGCTCTCTCAAGGAGTTCTGTATCCTTCTGGAACTGAGGGGCCCAGAACTGGACACAATACTCCAGGTGGGGTCTCACCAGGGCAGAGTAGAGGGGGAGGAGGACCTCTCTTGACCTACTGGCCACCACCCTTCTAATACACCCCAGGATGCCATTGGCCTTCTTGGCCACAAGGGCACACTGCTCCTCATGGTCATCCTGCTGTCCCCCGGGACCCCCAGGTCCCTCTCACCTGCACTACTCTCCAACAGGCCAGTCCCCAACTATGTCAACCGCTCTCTTGTTTTCCTTTGCCCCATCTATTTTCTTCAGCCCTATCACTTTCTCTTATTAAGTGGATATGTTTTCTTCAACAGGAGCTTTTCTTCTTGAGTATAAAGAGTGCTGTTGGCATGAAAAAATGCTTTTAATCACACCTGTCTCCTGTTTGCTTCACCCATGCATTCCAGACTGCTTGGGAGCACCCAAGAGATGCTTGGCAGCGGCTCTGCATACCTGTCCATTTTCTGATACCCACCAAGGGGAAACAACAGTTCTATCTTCCCTGGCTTCTGCTATTACTAACAGAAGAATTTTCTCTTCTGGTTAAGCCAACTTGAAATGCTGGACCCACGTGTATTGCCCTGTAATTGTCCTCTCCCCCTGGAAGCTGCCTGGTTCCCAGCAAGCTGTGGTGCAGACAGACCCTTCCTCCCTGGCATGATGGGTGCCTGTGGGAGCGGGGCCCTTCTTGCTGCAGAGCTGGCAGCTGGCAGTACGTGATGCTTAGGGAGGAACATGGCTGAATACACAGCAACATCTTGAGCTCTGGGGGCAGGTTTGGGCACCACAGGACAAGAGGGACACAAAACTATTGGAGAGGGTCCAGAGGAGGGCAGTGAGGATGGGGAAGGGTCTGCAAGGGGAAGTCTTCCAAGACAAGGCTGGAGACCCTGGGGTTGTTCAGCCTGGAGAAGAGGAGGCTGAGGGGAGACCTCATGGTGGTCTGTGGCTTCCTGGCGAGGGGCAGCGAAGGGGCAGGTGCCCATCTCCTCTCTGTGGGGACCAGGGACAGAACCTGAGGGAATGGCATGAAGCTGCACCAGGGGAGTGTCAGGGTGGGTGTCAGGAAGAGGTTCTGTCCTGAGAGGGGTGTTGGGCACTGGAACAGGCTACCCTGTTCCCTGTTCCTGTGTAAGTGGTCCCAGCCCCCAGCTGGACTGAGGTCAAGAAGCATCTGGACGATGCTCTCAGTGCCCTGCTCTGACTGGGCTGGTCCTGCATGGAACCAGGAGCTGGACTTGATGGTCCTTATGGGCCCCTTCCAGCTCAGGAGATTCTGGGATTCTCTAGAGATGGTGGATGTGTATCCTGGGCTTTTCATTAGACAGTTGACTCTGGGCAGCACAAGGGTGGGTGGAGCTGGACTTCAGCTTTTACCCAGGGGTCTGACCACTTTTTCTAAAAATCTAAGTGCCTACCTGCAGCCCAGGCATTATGGGTTGGACTATCTAGAAAACCCTTTAAGAGTCTCTCAAGAAAGGTGTAGCAAAAGTACATCTGTGTGCTGAAGGCTTAATTTTCTTTGTTTGCACAGCTCCCCTTGCCACGGGGGTTTTGGCTGGGCAAACCTAAGAATTGCTTTCCACAAATGAGGAGCAAACGCGCCGACATCCCTGGGGGGTGAAATGGGGCCATGCTCTGTGGGGCATGCCCCTCCTTAGCAGGAAACCTCTGCACAGAGCAGATAAGGATCTTCTTGCTCTGCCTGTGCTCTGGGGCTCTGGTATCGTACCTTGCAGGTAAACTGATTTATTTTTTTAATTCTGCAAATGAAGCAGCAGATACAACCAGCTCCTCTGCTTTCTGCTTCCCCTCTCAAAGGGATGCTTAGTTTCAGGCCAGACACTTCCATAAGAAGTTTACAAAACCAGTTTTATTAGTGCATTGAAGTATTTTGTTTACTTCTGAGCTGCTGGAAACAAAACTGCCAGAGCCTAAATATTAGGTTTGAAACCTTCGAGGTGAGCCTAACAGGAACAGAGTTCAGTTCTGCTGTATCTAAAGCATGCTGCAAAGAGCCTCTGTGGTGAAATCCACGTGGTTTAAATGTTTTTAATTTGTGCCTCAAGTTTTTTATAAAGAAATAAAGAAGATGCTTTAAAACACTTAGTACCTTTTAAGCATTTTTGATGGTAGGAATGTGCCCTGGCTGCTCTTTCCTTTCTTAGGTTTCCATAAAAACTCCCTTATAACCAACCTTCGTTTCCCCAAGTGTGCTTATTTTTCAGAATCGTCTTTTCTGTGCTCTGCTGACCGCTGGAAAATTCTGCTGTGCTTGGTCCTATTTGCTGAAACAATAGTAATGTTTTTTTCCCTTTTCAGTATAAAATTTCCCCTCGAAAGCTGTGTGACCCACGCGTGTGGTGCTCACAGCCCTTCTTAAGCTTCTGCCTCGGAGCTTTCCCTGTCCATTTTCTACGTCCCTGTTCCTTAGGCTGTGCTTAGCACATGGTATAAGCTACATTTCCTCGTGAGGCTTTTTAAAGACATCGTGCTCCTCAGCCTTTCTGCCTGTTCAGTGCCTCTACGGTTTTAATCTCATGGTTCAAACCTCACCGGCATCTGCGTTTAGCCTGTCTGAAATAGTGCAGCCCTCCTTGGAGCTGTTAAGCAGCTCCCAACAACAGCTAGGAACTGAAGAGCACAGTGTCCAGAGAGAATTGAGTGAGTAGTAATGCAATTAGCCTGACTGATTTTCCTAGGAGGCCGGAGATAAGGGATAATGGGTGTCTTCCTCCTAAACAAACCCTGAAGTTGATGGGGACCTGCTTCTTGTTCAGCTCAAGGTAAAGTGCCCCCAGCAGCATTACTGTGCTTCGGACCAGGTGCTGGCTGGGAGCGAGAGGCTCATCCAGTGATGTGGGTGTCCTTGAATCCTGATGCTCCTTAAATCTGGTTGCCAGAAGTGTGACAGAGAGCTCGGGGTTTCCCTTGCCTGCATGAAGGTGGCACACAGAGTGTCTTTAAACCACAGGGGGCCGAGCAGAGCCAAAGGATTTAGGTATTGGACTGGGGAGAGTTAACTGTGGCGCTTGCATCTTTTAAAACGCTTCTTCATGCTCCCTCTACCTGAAAGACCATTTCTGCAGCGGGTAAGTACATGTTTCCGAATCCCTCCAGGGAGGCTGAGAGATCTGATGAAAGCTGAGGGAAATACTGTGTGCCTGCGCTAAACAAGCCCCACCCTTCTTCTTGACATTGTTGTATTCGCTCTTTGTTCCCAAGGATGGCAATGCCTGGGGGTTTGCTTACAGTTTGTCAGGCAGCTTGAGAAAAGCACAGCGACAGCTGGGAGGCGGAAAAATGTGGGAATCTGCCTTGGAGTTTCTCCTTTGCTCTTTACCCAAATCGTCTTCATAGAGAGCGGGCAGAAAGCCAGGAATTTATTTGACCCAAGGTAGTGTCTCAGATTGGGAAGGCAGCTACTAAATAAGTGACTGATGTAGCTCGGTGTAGCACGCTTGGCTTGTGTAGTCGGTTTGGATCACTTTGGTTTTGGCATCTGCTCATTGTCTCCTGCGAGCTGGGGTGGTCGTCCCTCCGTACGGGCAGCTCAGCTTTGGCGTAGCTGAGGGAGCCTGGACAGCGAGGTTGGGGGAAAATTGCATCTGACAGTTTGAGTAACTTGTTTTCAATTGGCATTCAGACCCTGGGTTGGGTTGGGAGTGAATCGTGGTAAAATCTAGCCTAGTTTGCCAGGATGGCTTGGGTCATCGCTGTCAGCAGTTGCAACAGGAGCAGGGAAAAGGCCTGTGTGGGCAGTCACCTTCTGGAAAGGCTCCTCTGTTTCAACACTGTGTTTTGTGCTTAAATTGGGCTCTTGCAGGTCTGAAATACCGAGGAACAGAGTAAGTCATACTGATGTTTAATTCCTGAGCTTAGGAATGGCCTGTTCCTCCGAGATGAGAAATTTAACCAAGTTTTCCCTCCTTCAAGCATTTGGTCTCCAGTAGGTTTCAAGGGTGTGATCTTGTTCTCATTTCTGCAGCTTTGACATGTTTGTGCTCCGACTGCAAACAAGCAAACTCCACATGTGAAACGGATGGCGCCTGCATGGTCTCGGTCTTCAACCTGGACGGGGTTAAACATCACGTGCGGACCTGCATTCCTGAAGCAAAGTTGATTCCTGCTGGGAAACCCTTCTATTGTCTGAGTTCAGAAGATCTGCGTAATACTCACTGCTGCTACTCTGATTTTTGTAACAAAATTGATTTAATGGTTCCCAGCGGTGAGTAGAGACTAAATAAATGGTCTGTTTGAAGTGGGGAGGAGAGAAGCTGTTTGGGATTGGGAATAAGGAGTTCTCGGCCCTGTTTTCACTCTCCCCTTAGGTTGCTGGGTGAACTTGAGCACTGGGTTCATTTCCTTGATCTGTTAAGTGGAAGTAATAACAAACTCTTCAGATTTAAGCGGGGAGTTGCTTGAACTCCTCTGTGGCCGACAAAATGTCACCAGATGATGAGGTTGGACTTCAGGGCAGGAGAAGCTTCCAAAGTTTTGGGGTTTGGGTTTGTTTTTTTTTTCCCCGCTGCACTCAGTAGCTCTGTGCTAGGAGACTCCTCGCTTTATCAGCCCAGCAGCTGGCATCCTAAAAGCTGCAGAGTTAAATGCTTCCGCTGCACGATGCTCGGTGCCTGCAGTGGTGTGAGGATGGGGAGTGCTCTCTGGGCACAGCTCAGATCACTTTCCTGGCTGAGTTGTGCTCCTGCCTGCCTTTACCAGATAGGGTCGCTTGCTGCCTTCCTTTTGACAATGAGCCATCAGTATGGGAACGTTGCAGCAGCTTCAGAGTAAAGCAGTGTGGGGTGGAGGGGTGCCCAGGTCCTGAATTCGCAAAGAGGAAGCAGCCCTCCCTTGGAGGGTGTGGGAAATGTCTGCTTCTTTCTCATTCCTGGGATGGAGAGGGCACGTGATACTTCCTCATACCTTGTTAGTCTCCGTTTTGGGCTGCTACTTAGTGTGTCATAGGAAGACTGTGGTACCTGTTTTCCTTGGGTGCACTGGGGAAGTCTCACCTGCCCTCAAAAAGACAAATAATTGTTGTCTTCAGCTAAGAGGCTTCACTGGTGTTTGCAGGGCAAAGTAGAAAGAGGGAGAAGTGAGTCCTTACGGCTGGTTGTTTTATCTCCAGCTTGGAGAGTTCAAGCAGAAGGTGAAGTGCTGGCTGTCCTAGCACATTCAGCCCAGAACAGGCTCCCATCCTCTTTGAAGTAGCAAGTGCTCCCACACTTGATGCACCATCCTCTTTTGGGGGTTTTAGCTGCAGTTTGCCACCTGATGATTTTCTCAGTCCCATATTAACACCATCAGCTCATATGTCCTCTGCCACCCTGGAACAAGAAGCTGAAATTGTCCAGGCTCCAAGAGGATAATTAAAACACCAGAAAAAAGTCCTTAAAGAATGCATGTGAAGGAGGGATCATTTTCTAAAAGTGTCTGATTTTTCTTCTCCCTTTCCTCTCAAGGACACCTGAAAGATAATGAGCCCCCATCAAGCTGGGGTCCAGTGGAGCTGGTGGCGGTCATTGCCGGACCCGTCTTCCTCGTGTTTGTTGTCATGATCATAGTAGTCTTTGTTTTTCATCACCACCAACGTGTCTACCACAACCGTCAGCGGCTGGATATGGAAGACCCTTCTTGTGAAATGTGCCTGTCGAAGGATAAGACCTTGCAAGATCTCGTCTACGATCTTTCCACTTCTGGATCTGGCTCAGGTATTAGGGTAGGCCTGGAAATGACGAATGAGAACTTGTAACAGAGTGGTCTGTTCTGGGCTTCTCGTTGCCACAGCCTTGTGAGGCTGTTGCCTCATCAGCCTGCTCAGATTGCCCTGGTGTGAGTAAGGTAGTGGGTGTGTTTTCAGTTCAGTCATGCAGTGGATACTGTAGTGGCCAGAGCCCTGAGTCAGCATTCAGGGTAGATCAGCGCAATAGTTCGACTCAACTCTTATGTGTAAGTTGAGTTTTCTGTGGCTCGCTCCCTTTTCTGCAGAGGGTAACTTGGGAGGGCATCTATTTTAAATTTAGCCTTGGAACTGGATTTGGGTTGGAAACAGACACAGACTGTTAACCTGTGGGGTGTTGGCTTTCGAAGGAGGGTGCAGGATGTCACCTGCATCAAAGCTGGCAGGAAAATGGAAGGATACCAGCAGCTGAAAATTGTATAGCATGCAAATACTGCATTTACACAGCCCACTTCATCTCAGAGTCCTTGGGTCAGAATTCACTTGAAGGATGTCACAGAATAGGTGGGGAAGTCATCATTCTGTTCATGACTTTGAGCTATGAAAGCAGTTAGAATCACAGAATGGTTCAGGCTGGAAGGGACCTTAAAGACCATCTAGTTCCAACCCCCCAGCCACGGGCAGGGCCACCTCTCACCAGACCAGGCTGCTCAAGGCCCCGTCCAACCTGGCCTTGAACCCCTCCAGGGAGGGGGCAGCCACCACTGCCCTGGGCAGCCTGTGCCAGGGCCTCCCCCCCCCAGAGGGAGGAATTTCTTCCTGAGATCCAACATAAATCTCCGTCCCTTCCAATTTAAAACCATTCCCCTCGTCCTGTCACTCCAGGCCCTCCAAAAAAGTCCCTCCCCAGCTTTCTGTTGGACCCTCCAGGGACTGGAAGGGGCTCTAAGATCTCCCCAGAGGCTTCTCTTTCCAGTCTGAACAACCCCAACTCTCCCAGCCTGTCTCCATAGGAGAGATGCTTCAGCCCTCGGATCATCTCCATGGCCTCCTCTGGACCCTCTCCAACAGCTCCATGTTCTTCCTATGTTGGGGAATCCAGAACTGAACACTACTCCAGATGGGGTCTCACAAGAGCAGAAGAGAGTAGGAGAATCACCTTCCTTGATCTGCTGGCCATGCTCCTTTGGGTGCAGCCCAGGATGCATTTGGCCTTCTGGGCTGTGGGTGTGCATTGTTTGCTCATGTCAAGCTTCAGTCAGGTTTAAAAAAATGGTAATAATTGTACAGCAGAAACCTTAGGATAATCCACAGAGGCAGAGAAAGTAACAGCCCAATTGACCAGGGAATAAGTCTTCAGCCCCACAGAATCCTGGACTGGTTGGGGTTGGAAGGGACCTCTGGAGGTCATTCAGTCCAACTATCCCACCCCCAGAGCAGGGTCCCCTCAAGCAGGCTGCACAGGACAGTGTCCAGGACCATGGGGTTGGAATGTCTCCAGAGATGGAGACCCCAACCTCTCTGGGCAGCCTGGCCCAGGGCTCTGCCATCTTCCCAGGAAAGAATTTCCTCCTCAGGGTTAGGTGGAACTTCCTCTAGTCCAGTTCGTGCCCATCATCTCTTGTCCTGTACCTGGGCATCACTGAACAAAGACTGACCCCACCCCTCAAGGATTTATCAGCAATGAGAAGATCCCCCTCAGTCTTTTCTCCAGGCTAAAAAGCCCCAAGTCCCTCAGTCTGTCTTCGTCAGAGATGCACCAGTACCTTCAGCATCTCCGCAGCCCTTTGTCTCCCCACTCCAGTAGCTCCCTGTCCTTCCTGACCTGGGAAGCACAGCACCACACACAATATTCCTGATGAGGCCTGACCACATCTGCTCTATGTAGAAAGTTTTGGGACCTCTTCTGTACACGCTCTCAGGTGAGCTTTACGCAAGCAGTGGCAGCTGTTTTAACTCCATCCTAAGGAGAAGTTCTGGGATTTTACTGCTTGTTCACAAAAGTCTGACTTCAACAAGTCCCTTTCTTTGCATGTTAGAGCTAAAAGCTCTTTGATCTGTGACAGAGCAGAAGTTCCCCAAGTGCTCTGTGCCTGATGGAGGGTGGTTTGCAAGCTGCTCTACGCACCCTACGCTGCACTGGGGCAGCCTCACCTTGAGCTCTGGTGGCAGGTTTGGGCACAAGAGGGACACAAAACTATTGGAGAGGATCCAGAGGAGGGCAGTGAGGATGGGGAAGGGTCTGCAAGAGGATGTCTTCCGAGGAAAGGCTGGAGACCCTGGGGTTGTCTCCAGCCTTTCCTCGGAAGACATCCTCTTCCGAGGAAAGGCTGAAGAGGAGGCTGAGGGGAGACCTCATGGTGGTCTGTAGCTTCCTGGCGAAGGGCAGCGAAGGGGCAGGCGCCCATCTCCTTTCTGTGGAGACCAGGGACAGAACCTGAGGGAATGGCATGAAGCTGCACCAGGGGAGGGTCAGGGTGGGTGTCAGGAAGAGGTTCTGTCCTGAAAGGGGTGTTGGGCACTGGAACAGGCTACCCAGGAAAGTGGTCCCAGCCCCCAGCTGGACTGAGGTCAAGAAGCGTCTGGACGATGCTCTCAGTGCCCTGCTCTGACTTGTCTGTTCCTGTGTGGAGCCAGGAGCTGGACTTGATGGTCCTTATGGGTCCCTTCCAGCTCAGGAGATTTCAAGATTTGATGATAATTCAAGTTCTATGCATATGCTGCCCAGGCAGCCAAATGGCACATCCTGGGTCTTCCTTAGGATGCTGGTTCTTACCAAGTGTAGAGCCTTCTTGCTTTGATGATGCCCTCTGCTTCAGACTGGGTTTTCAGGAGTCTGTGTTGCTGCAACAAGTCTTCATTCTTCCTGTTTCTGGTCTGTAGGTTTACCACTTTTTGTGCAGCGCACTGTTGCTCGGACGATTGTCCTTCAGGAGATCATTGGGAAAGGTCGCTTCGGGGAAGTGTGGCGTGGCAGGTGGCGTGGAGGTGATGTAGCTGTAAAAATCTTCTCTTCACGTGAGGAGCGTTCCTGGTTCAGGGAAGCAGAAATCTATCAAACCGTTATGCTGCGACATGAGAACATCCTGGGATTTATTGCTGCGGATAACAAGGGTAAGAAGTGTGACTGTCCTGAGGACAGAGACCTCTCCAGCATGCAGTCTGCTTCTGGGAGCAGCATTTCTTCTCTTGGTATAAACTGAAGGGTTAAAGAAAACCATCAGCGTGCTTTGTTGAGAGGCAGGATGGGGCATTAGCTGTACCTGGGAGTCAGGTTGGCCGTTGAGCTGCTCTCCTTGAGCTGCTCTCCTTGTTGAGCTGCTCTCCTCTGTGCTGGACAGAGATGCAAAACACTCGATGGCTGTGTGTGGTCCTTGTGTTGTACCTGTCTGAACAGTCTCTTTCCTGCTGCAGATAACGGAACTTGGACTCAGCTGTGGCTTGTCTCTGATTACCACGAGCACGGATCCCTCTTCGACTACCTGAATCGGTACACGGTGACTATTGAGGGGATGATCAAGCTTGCTCTGTCTGCTGCCAGTGGGCTGGCCCATCTCCACATGGAGATTGTGGGGACTCAGGGTAAGAGCAAAGTTTGAAAAGATCCTGGAGATTCTTGAAGGGGGAAATAAAGCAGAATTGACGAGGGGGAACGATGTGCTGAGTCAGCCTGGTTCCGTCTGGTCGGGATTGAGCAGGATTGGACCGATTGCTTTGGCTGGCTGCAGAGTGGGTTAGCCTTGCACTAGCTCCCGGGAGTTACATCAGCATTTCACATCCCCAGCCTAAAATTGGTGCTGCTTGGGTGGGCTGTTAGCACAGGCAGCAGCAGATTTCAGAACTGCGAATTCCTTGGGCCCACCTAGACGTCTCTGATGCCTGGGACGTTGGAGTTTATGTCCCTCTTGAGGCCTCTGGATGCTACTGCATCAGCAGTGCCTGCGAAGCGGGAGTTGGAGCCTTTGCAGGCTCCCGTAGGTGTCAGCACTCTGTTCTGCTGCACTGAAGGGTATCCAAACAGGAAAATGTGTTGCAACACTGAGAGTTTAACTAACGCCCTGAAATCCGGTGCTGCCTTTGCGCCAGCTTGACTCACAGGTTTCACCAGACCTTGACCCCTGCTTCTTTTTTTTTTTTATTATTTTTCCCTGTTAGGAAAGCCTGGGATTGCTCACAGAGACTTGAAATCCAAGAACATCTTGGTGAAGAAGAACGGCACGTGTGCCATTGCTGACCTCGGCCTGGCCGTCCGGCACGATTCGGTTACGGACACAATTGATATTGCCCCAAATCAAAGGGTTGGAACCAAACGGTAGGAGAAGGATGTTCTTGGCTGGCTTTTGAAGGCGTCGCACACAGTGCAATTAGCCAATGTCTGAGCTGCTGGTTGAGTGCTGGTGACATTCTGTGAGGCATTTCCAGTGCCTCACAGAATGTCAGCACTGTGCCCAGCTCGAGGGGACAGCAGTAACTCCATCTCCAGGTGCCCCCGTGCTGAGAGGTGTAGGCCAGCTACGTAAACTCAGCACCACGGAGTCCATAGAATACTTGACGACAAGCTTGGCACTCTCACAGCTTTTTGGGGCTTGCTGTCTGGAGCCTGATGTGCTTTTGGACATTTTTCCCTCTTTCACAACCCGCTGTTGTTCTTGAGTTATTTTGTTGGGTCTATTATTAGACCTTGGGGCTCAGTTCTGTTCCAGCTAGGGCTGTGCAGAGCAGATTTCTGTCAGATTTCTAACTCGCCCATTACTCAGAACCAACCTTTTCTGTTATGCAGATACATGGCCCCTGAAGTCTTGGATGAAACCATTAACATGAAGCATTTTGATTCATTTAAATGTGCCGATATCTACGCCTTGGGCTTGGTCTACTGGGAGATTGCTCGAAGGTGCAACGCAGGAGGTAATACCCTTCGCATGCCTGTGCCATCGGCTTGGCTTGCCATGGGTTTCCCAGCCCTGGGGTTTGTGTCAGTGGGGTGTTGGTCAGGTTTTGGGGGTCCTGGAGAATAGAGCTGTGGGAAGTGCCAGCTGAATATGGGCCAGCAGTGTGTCCAGGTGTCCAAGAAGGCCAACGGCATCCTGGCTTGTATCAGAAACGGTGTGGCCAGCAGGTCTGGGGAGGGGATCGTGCCCCTGTACTGGGCACTGGTGAGGCTGCCCCTTGAGTGCTGTCCAGTTCTGGGTCCCTCACTCCAAGAAGGACATGGAGGTCCTGGAGTGGGTCCAGAGGAGGGAAACCAGCCTGGGAAGGGTCTGGAGAACAAACCTTCTGAGGAGTGGCTGAAGGAACTGGTGAGGGGGGTTTACTCTGGAGAAGAGGAGGCTGAGGGGAGACCTTCTCCCTGCCTGGAATGACCTGACAGGAGGTTGGAGAGAGGTGGGCGATGGTCTCTTCTGCCCAGGGACAAGGGACAGAACAAGGGGAATGGCCTCAAGCTGTGCCAGGGCAGGTTCAGATGAGATGTCACAAGAAATTCTTCCCCCAAAGAGCTGTGGGGGTGTGGGACAGGCTGCCCAGGGAGGGGGGGGACTCCCCAGCCCTGGATGTATTTAGGAGACAGGGAGATGAGGGGCTCAGGGATGTGGTTTAGGAGAGGACAGGGACGGTTGGACTCAATGATCTCAAAGGTCTTTTCCAACCAGGTCATCTGGGATTCTGTGAAGATACATCTGTGTGTGTTACTACCAAGGGAGATGACAGAGGTGACCCGTGGCTGCTGCTGGCCCATGTAGGGAAGTAGGGGTTATTGCTCTGCCTGAGGCACCTTTGGATAGGTTTTAGGAGAGCAGCAGTGCCCAGAGGGCCTTGGCACATCCAGCTGCAGGCAAGAGTGCGGCGCAATGGTGCGTCTGGCAGTTCCGCCTTCAGTTCAGTCGAGATTCGGCAACCCTGCAGCATGCTGACTCCGTTCCAGCTTGGGCAGCTGCGTTTTATTTCCCTGGATTTTTCTTGTAAACTCTAATCCCATATTTTTCATTTCTGTTCTAAATAACTGCAAAGCGTTGACGCATCCCAGCAGTGAGTCATGTAGCCCAAACCAGTATTGGTCTGCCTTCGGTGAGTGCTGTGGTGGTGATCCATTCTCCCAGGAGCTGTATTTCCCCTTCTCTCTGCCTTTCAGGTATCCATGAAGAGTATCAGCTTCCGTACTACGACCTCGTGCCGTCTGATCCTTCCATTGAGGAGATGCGGAAGGTCGTCTGTGATCAGAAATTAAGGCCCAATATCCCGAACTGGTGGCAAAGCTATGAGGTAAGGTCTGCTTTCACCTTCACATCTCCTTCCCTCTTGATAAGGTGAGTGAGGAGTAAGTACCATCCCATTTGGGAGGTGTGGAGGACCATATGGGTGCCTGGGCAGCCAGGACCCTGGCAAAGACCAACGCGGGGTCGGGGGAGAGGAGGGCGCTGACGCCTGCTGTTGTTTCTTGCCTAGGCGTTACGGGTGATGGGTAAGATGATGCGAGAGTGCTGGTACGCCAACGGAGCGGCTCGACTCACCGCCCTCCGCATTAAGAAAACCCTCTCGCAGCTCAGTGTCCAGGAAGATGTGAAAATCTAAGCTCTGAGCCCCAGGAGGAGGAAACTGCACAAAAGCTGCCATGCTAGAGTTAGACGTGTGATGGAGGCCTACCTCGTGTTTCTGCCCAACCTACTGCTACCAACCAGACAGCTACAACCTACAAGCTGCTAGGTGGGGTGACGGAGCCTGTTGAATTGCTCTCTTCCCTGCTTGGGTATGAAACAATCAGAAACCTTTTAACAATCACCTCCTGACAGCGTGAAGACTTGAGAGGGATTTGACCTGAGGGGATCTCAGCCGTGATCGTAACTCTTTGTTTCTTTAATGGAAATCCCTGTAAAGTTCAGTGCCACGTGGTGCACCCAACGGCTTCGTTTATGGCCCTGGGTGCGAGGTGCTGGGAGTGGGAAGGGAAAGGGAAGGTTTTTCTTGCTGTGCTCTTGAGGATTTTTTTCCAGGGACCGGCACGTTCATATAGAAAAAAAGTGTTTGCTAAACAAATGGTGCTCCCTTCCGAGAGGCTGAGCCTGAAGCACTTGATCAGCTTCATGAAATCATTTCCCTCCTTTTTCTTAAGCTTGAAAAATTCTGAACTCCAAACCAGAAATCTGACTGGCTCTCAGTGTGCGCGATGGTGTATGCATGCGCAGGACGCGCGTGTCCCCTGTGCCTGTTCATCTCCTTCCGTAGACGTGCGGTGTCTGCCCGTAGGGTGGCTCGTCTCTCTTCGTGCTTTCCGTGCATGTGCAAAAAAATCCACGAGTGTCCTTTCTTTGAGCTGTGCGCGCTGGTGCTCTCCTTGTCAAGTAGTGAGCATTGTCTAGCTTGGACAGGCTGCTTTAAAGCCAGATCCTTCGCTCTCTGATGGGTGCTGCGGCCTTGCTGTCTGTACGCCGGTTGCAGGGACTTCCCATCGGGTTGCCTCACTGCCACCCCCTCCCTTTTGGTTTTGGTTTGTTTTTCTTTAAGGTAAAACAATGGAGGAACTGATTTCACTCCTGGAATCCAGGTTTTGGGGGTTGGGATTTATTTTTATGTCTTGAGCCCTTGGGGTTTGTAGTTCTCTGTAGGGTGGGGGAGAGGTGCCATGGAGCCGAGATGCGTCAGAGCAGGCACGGTGAGACCGGGGAAACGCGGGACACCCTTCTCATAGGAACACGATCCCGGGTCCACCTCCCAGGCACCCTCACTGGCAGACTTTTGGGAGCCGGGGGATGTGTTCCCCCTCCCAAGGGGGCGCTCGGCGCTCAGCAGGAACTGTCGGCGGGGTGCGGGTATGAAAATGGACGCCTGTCTTTTTTAATATACATATATAAATATCTCATAATCTGGAAGTGGCTGTGTATAAATTGTGGGGTGGGGGGAACTGCATGAATTTTCTTGCGATGAAATGCTGATTCGGGGTGAAGTAGAGTTGGTTTGACTGGAAATGGGGGTTGCTGAGGGCTGAGTTTGTCGTGCTGACGGAAAGTGCCGGCGCTTGGTGGTTAGGTCAGTATCTCCGATACGTAACTCTGAAGCCATAATTTTTAACTGGAGTGGTTTTTTTGATTATTTTTTTTATTGTTATTATTATTTTATGTGGGAGGGTCTGGATTTTAACTTTTTTTAATATTGTTAATTCTTTCTAAGAGAAGAAAACCGATCTATAATTATTACCTCTTGACCTGTTTGTTTGTAAAGAAAT